>OZ024748.1:6848460-6853460 GCA_964016885.1 Eledone cirrhosa
TCTCTGATTCTCTCTCTCACTCTCTTTCTTTCTCTTTATTTATTTCTATCCATTTCTGTCTCCCTTTCTCTTTCCTTCTCTCTTTCACTCTCTTTCTATTTCTCTATCTATCTCTGAACGCACACCTGTATTCCTAGCATAGATTTTTTTTCACTGAACCCACTCAATGTATCTACCCACACACACTCACACGCACACACACACACATACATACATATATATATATATATATATATGTGTGTGTGTGTGTGTGTGTGTATACAGCAATAGCATTTTGGCCGATGCTCCATGGATTCTTCCAACAGAAATATTTTCAAAAATGAACAAACTGGTTTCAAGTTAGGAGAGCAAGGGAGCTCCCAACTTAATCTAAGGTTTATGAGAAGGTAGTTGAAGAAGGAGGACATGATATATGAAAAGGCACTTGCTTGGTTCTTCGGTCTTCACAATTATATACAAACCAACCTTCCCAAAACGAGGCGTAGCTGGTAAATGTCCGAGCATTCCACAGACACGACTACATTTAAGGTTGATTTAAGGGAGATTCAATCCATCCAACAATTCCGTCCATCCAACTTCCTTCATAAGACATGTATCCACATAAGTCTGTGGTAAAGGACACGAGTTCAAGGTCCCAATGAGTGGAAACGAAAAAGAACTTAATGACTTTGAAGCAAAGTTTTAAGCATCATTCTGTCATGTTTGTAAATCGAACGACATTAACGAGGGCAATTTTATGCCAGTTATCAGCAACTAACCATGCCGCGGATTTCAAGTTGTGATGACAAACTTGTATTTTATAAAGTATTAAACATTTAGAAATTTGTAAAGATCTGAAGCACAGTTAGTTCACGCCAATGACACCCTTGGGGTATGCGGCCCACCTTCACCTCAAACTTTTTGATACCTTTAATAAATATGAGTATTTATTAATACCTTCTTTAATAAATTTGCGAATTATTGAGTGTCTGTGTATAAGTAAATCAATATATATACATATATATATACACAAACACTCACACACACATGTATATATATAGAGAGAGAGATGTATAATATATATATAGATACACACATACACATATATATATATATATATATATATATATATATATATATATGTGTGTGTGTGTGTGTGTGTGTGTATTTATATATGTATATATATATAAATATAAATATATATATATATTTCATAAATATACATCACCAATAGTGAGTGTGTTTCTATCACGTACGCATACCTGTATGGTTGTATGTTTCACTGTATATATATATACATATATATATATATATATATATATATATATATATATATATATATATATATATATATATATATATATACATATATATACATATATATATACATATATGCATGTATATATATATATATATATATATATATATATGTATATGTGTGTGTGTGTACATTAACGACTATTTCCTTACGTGAAGTTTTATTGTTCACGAGAGGAATACACTACAACATTTAACTCTCCCTGTATCTGTCTTGATGTCTCAAACTCTGTCTCTATCTTCCTCTCTCTCTCTCTCGATATCTCTCTCTCACACACACATTCAGTCTCACACAGTGTCTCTCTTTCTCTATCTCTCAACATGACAGCAATACTCTTCTCTGTATCTAGTAGGGTCACGTGACGCTGAAATGTTGACATGCATCTTGGGAAATTAATATTTGAACTTGACAAACAAGTAAATATATTATCTTCTAAATTTATATAAATAAATGAAATTAGAAAATGTGCAACGTATTTGATATATATATATGTGTGTGTGTGTGTGTGTGCGTGCGCGCGCGCGCGCGCGCGTGTGTGTGTGTGTGTGTGTGTGTGTGTGTGTGTGTGTGTGTGTGTGTGTGTGTGTGTGTGTGTGTGTGTGTGCGCGTGTCTGTGTGTGTGTTATATGAAGTGTTTATATATCTGTATAGCAATATATTTATCAATATTGTAATAGATGACCTTACACGTCTCTTTATATTTGCAGATTTCCTCTCTACATAGAAAGGGAAAGCATTGGCTGTGCTGAGAAATGTGGGGGAATGTTGGAGAAAATTTATATTAAATTGTGGTAGTTCCGATACTCAATGTGGTAGGTGACAAAGAGACATCTGAAAGAAATAGTGCACTAACTGGACCCGATAAAAGGAATACTATGCCAATTCTGTTTTTAAGCAACCTTGTTCGCGTAAATGTATATAGTTTGTGAGTTCGATTCTGGTACTGGGTGACGCGATGTGTACTTGATCAAGACATTTTATTTCAGGCTGCTCCAGTTAACTCAGCTGTAGAAATGAGTTGCGACATCACTGGTGCTAAGGCGTTAATCAATTCAGACCGAAGGGGGTCTTTACACCTTATATATATATATATTAAGATAACAAATTAAAGTGTATGCAAAGAATCGCTGCTTTCACCATAAAGCTCTCTTATTTTAATAAATATTTGGACTATGGTTTATATATTTAATATATATATTATCGTTATTGGGCCCTCTTCGGATTTTAGTCTTCACATTTATTATTATTACTATATACATATATATATATATATATATATGTATCTTTAGGTTTGTTGGTTCACCACTGGATAGAATTGGTCATTCCGTATGGTCAATCTTGGTGTAATATTGTCGAGAGTACTCAACGTAGTGCAGTTCACCCGTCTTCGTTTGTGTAGTTGGTGGTGCGAATACAGAGTTAATTATAAATAAAATAACAGGAGGCTGGACTGGTGTAAATCCTTGAAAGGTTTATTATACTATTATCATTTCAATGACCGGGTTCCTTATGAATCCGGTGATATCAGGTATTCGAAATATAACAAAGGAATATGTAAAAAACCATGGGTTTGAAACATCAGAGACAGAGAGGACGACTGACCAACCAGGTGTTTTCACCTAGGCCAATCGCCCTCAAAGGCCCTTTGGAACCCGGTCATTGAAATGATCATAGTATAATAAACCTTTCAAGGATTTACACCAGTCTAGCTTCCTGTTATTTTATATATATATATATATATATATATATATATATATATATATATATATATGTATGGTGGCTGCCAACTCGTTTTCGAGTACGGCCACTACTTTATAACCATGTAGGAGAACCCCTACCGATGCGCTGAACGAGTGTGACTTTTTAGTCCAGCCAGCGACTTGAAAACTCTGGCACAAATACTACACTTGTGACAATTATTGACACATAGTGCTGGGCCCATGGTACCATGCGACGACAAGTGCAGAGAGATCTCCAGATATAAAGCAATGCCTGTGCCGTGAAGCTTTTATAGTGAGCAAAGGCACTGCACAAAGCAAGTCCCAATCTCTTAACCATGATGATATTTACCAAAAAGAAGAACAAGTCAACATCATTGGATACCATCAGGGCTGCAGGTGAATTCTGCCTTGACAAAGGCTAAGGGGTCATCTCTCCCGGTGATTTTGGATGGCCATTGACACTTAAGAGCGCCTTTGCCCTTTGACAGGTTTTGTTTTTAGTCCTGCATGATGTCCAAAGTCACCCTCCTCACCAAGAAACCTTGGTGGGGTTGCCAGTTTGGTCGCCAACGAGCCGACCATGGGACAGGTTGTACTAGGATACATGTTACCAGTAGCACCAACTGGTGACCTGACATATATATATATATATATATATATATATATATATATATATATATATATATATATATATATATATATATATATATATATATATATATATATATATATACATATAAATACACTCACATATACATATATATATGAAATTTTACAGTTATTAAAATAAGGTGAATGATTTCACGTATATGAGATTCAGTATTAGATACCAAATATGTTTCGAAATTTATCTCTATACCAATCGCAATGTGTTTTCAAATAAACAGATGTGAGGTGTGGAATGAATTCTTTCACGCAATCACACATTCAATCATTGAGATAATCTGACAGATAGACAGAAGCACAGAAAGATATATACACAAACACACAAACATACAAAGGTACAAAACCGCAGAGAACAGACGCAAACAAACATGTACACACCCTAAAAGACATGAGCATTAAGAATTATATGATACAGGGTCCGAATACAGTGGATTTAAACATTTTTAGAAACCCATGTAATTGAAATATATATATATATATATATATATATATATATATATATATATATATATATGTTGTATGTATATATATATATGTATATATATATGTAGGAGGTGAGTTTTATTGTAGTAGAATAAAGCAATGCAGATATCGGATAAGAAGCACTCAACAGTTTGTAGGATTGGAGTATACATAATATATAAGAACAAAAGATGGTTAAAAGAGTTCCATGAATTTTATTATGCGCATTTCATTGCATGATGATATTTGTTTTTGAAATGCGCATAATAAAATACATGGAACTCTTTTAACCATCTTTTGTTCTTATATATTATGTATATATATATATATATATATATATTATTATTATATAATAAACAACATAAGGCAATTATACCATTTACCAGTGGTTTCTTAAAAGCAAATAATTAAGCATAATAATTAAGCTCTGTTGCTTACATAGAGCACTCTTTTTTCCTGGACTTTTCCGACGGAATTACTTCATTTACACATATATATATATGTATGTGCGGCTGGACTGCCGACCGCTATATCTGATTTGCTAAGCTGTCTGAACGTATTGTTATTACTCTGGGGTTCTTTTCCCCATCCGAGTGCTAAAGCTACAGACCGATTATGCATTCGTTAGCTTGGCCGTGTTCTAAAGCTTCGTTAGTGCTGTACTAACATTTATATATATATATATATATATATATATGTCTATATATATGTATGTGCCTGTGCATATATATAAATATATATATATATTATATATTTTACATATATCTATATATATATATATGTGTGTATGTGTGTGTGTGTGTGTGCGTATATATAAATATATATATATTATATATTATACATATTATATATAT
>OZ024748.1:6870960-6883460 GCA_964016885.1 Eledone cirrhosa
TCTTTATACTGACTGAATACTCTTATAGAATCCTTTTAATAAAATCTTTTGTGTGCTGTCATAAGTCAGATTTGAAAAATACCATTTACTGGAATTTTAAAAATATTCTATCTATAATCTTCCGAATTGTTAACCTATCATAGTGGCTTCTATTTGTCTCATAATTCACTATCACAAATTATTCTTTTAACTACACATACTAACACGTTTTCTTCTTATACTCTCCACAGAATTCTCTCTTCAACTCGTTTTTTTTGTTTTTTTTTTATTATTGTTCAGGCCTTAATATGGAACTATGTACTCCAAGGAAACTATAGTATTAATATATATATATATATATGTGTGTGTATATATATATATATGTATGTACTATGTATGTATATATGTGTGTGTGAGTGTATGCATTGTGATGTATATATGTATATATATATATATATACACACACACACACACACACAAACATGCGTCATATAGCATATGTCTAAACACTTTAAATAAATCATAAATCATAAATCAAGAAACATATCTACAGTTAATATAACCAGAAATAGATAAAACTAAGATAGTTTGTTTAGCTAAATGTCTTAATACAATACATTCCTTACACGAAAGGTATAATTCTACAACAAATATGAACACAGATTTAAGAATATAATTTGGTTAGTTTTAAATTGTGTCTTGCAATACTCTTGTTATATTTGGACCAGTTTTTACATTAGTACATCGTTTAGCGTAATATTGTTAGATTCGCCGCTAGAGTCTATATGCATTTCAATAAAGGAGAGAAGAAAATAAGTCAACTCAGAACCAAAATAAACCATCCATTACGGTATGGGGAATAGTGGGAGGTGATTCATCATGTGGTTGTTAAACATTCATAACATTCATTACTTTGATACTTGGGTAAATAGAAAATCTCGTGGTGCGTGTGTGTGTGATGTGTGTATGATTGTGTATATCTGTGTCTGTATATATATTTCTCTCTCTCTCTCTCTCTCTCTCTCTCTCTCTCTCTCTCTCTCTCTCTCTCTCTCTCTCTCTCTCTCTCTCTCTCTCTCTCCCCGTATATATATATATATAAATGAAAAGTATAGAAATTATTGTAGCAAGAAGCCAACAGTATTCCATAATATATTATATAACG
This sequence comes from Eledone cirrhosa, assembly GCA_964016885.1. Taxonomy (NCBI): domain Eukaryota; kingdom Metazoa; phylum Mollusca; class Cephalopoda; order Octopoda; family Eledonidae; genus Eledone; species Eledone cirrhosa. The sequence continues at coordinate 6,872,105 of OZ024748.1, forward strand.
GATTAAAGATTAAGCAAAGAATCGCTGCTTTCACCCTTAACGGTTCTTATATATTTGATATATATTTATCATTATCGAGCCCTCTTTGGATTTTAGTCTTCAAATTTATTATTATTACTATATATATATATATATATATATATATATATATATATAATTACAACTGTCACATAAACAGGTACTTAAATTTCGTTTGGTTCTAGACCCCAATTCAACCTGTTATGTATGCATTCATCGATAAAAGCAAAGGGAACGAAATGTTTCTTACAATATTTAAGTTCTTATAAGACATATCATCTCAATGAAATGTCTTTGTGACTCGATATAATGTTACAATGACCCGGTTTGTGGTGTGTCGGTTCTCTATAATATCTCTGGTGACAACATTCTAAGTATTACTAACCGTTCTCTAATACAATTCTAGCCGAAATTTAGCTAGTGTGTGTGTGTATGTATGTTTGTATGTTTTATTTTTGTGGACCGAAAGGCTCTTAGTCTTCATTAAGTGATCTCCCTAGGAGAAGTTCAATCTGATACAAAACCTGCAAATTCGTTTGCATCCAATGATGTAGATCAGTTCTACTATGTGGGCAAATGCATTCGATGTTCAGAGATGGGATTGGCTCCGGGCACAGCCTTTCCTAACTTAAAAAAGCTTCAAGCAGAGGCATCACTTGATATGTGATATTTTCTGCGATGCATGGTATTGCTGGCCATAGGCAAGTCCCTAGCAAGACTATAAAGCCACGTCTGTGATGTTCATGCTTAAGTATCAAGCGATAGCATTACTCGAAATCGAGTTGCAACCATCATGTAAGTATGAATGTATGTATGTATGAATGTATGTATGTATGAATGTATGTATCTAGGTATGTTTGTATGTATATGTATTTATGTATGCATTTATGTATGAATGTATCTATGTATGCATGTATGTATATTACATGTATGTATGTATATTACATTTCACATGGGGCTCTTATTTGAATACAAAAATACTAAAGTACTACAATGCTACAATATAAATTTGTATGAGAGATTTTTTTTTTTGTATTCATTTCATTGCTCCAATTAGAGTTGTTCATGTATAGAGAATGTTTACCACTAATAAAATAGTGCATATATATATATATATAGAGAGAGAGAGAGAGATAGAGAGAGACTGTGTGTGTAGAGATACCCCCTTTTGAAACAAACAGGTGATTAGCAATAACAAAAGATAGCGAGGTTTTAGTATTTATATTTTCAATGATTAGACAATGGTTGAATCTCTTCATTGCCAGTGAAACAATAGACCGTCTGTCGTGACTCTTCCTGTAATAAACGCTATTAACAGAACTACGTTAATAAAACATAATATTTAAAGCTCTCTCAGATATTAATTCGTTAGGGGTGAGGATGAAGTCCAAGTTGCATTAAATAAAATATGAGGCGGAGGACATTTTTACTGCATGTGGGAGGATTATAGGGAACATTGAATGATGCCTGTGAATGCATGTATGAACTCATGTATATATATATATGTGTGTGTGTGTGTGGTATATATATATATATATGCGTGTGTGTGTGTGTATATATATGTGTGTATGTGGGGGGGGGGGGTACGTGTGTGTATAACGTTTAATACAGAATTGACTTTTACAGGAATAGAACTGTTTCATTTAAAAGGAATCCCCAGCAAAGCCGACTGTCGTTTACACTCTACTCATGTTTGCAATAAATTACTAACTGTGGTTACCACCAATTGAACCAGGTTTTCCTATATATACATATATATATACATACTTATATATATATATATATATATATATATATATATATATAGTGGTAGAACACTGGAAGGTAATATCCGTAGTGGTAGAGCACTCAGTCCATGGGACGAGTTAGGTAGAAGTGGTTACACAACAGTTAGTTCACCATACCGAGAACAATTGTTTCACCTTAGCGAATCCTCAGCTCGTAATGATTACGAGCTGAGGATCCGCTAAGGTGAAACAATATATATATATATATATATATATATATATATATATATATATATATATATATATAATTGTTTCTACTTTTGGCACAAGGCCAGCAAAGTACCCAGTGAATTACTGGTACTTTATTTTATCGACCCCGTAAGGATGAAAGGCAAAGTTAACATCGGCGGGATTTGAACTCAGACTGTAAAGGGACGTAACTATGCTAGAAAGCATGGCGTCCAACCCTCTAGAGATTAACTGGACTAGTAAAAGATTTCCCTGCTAGTACCTCATATTAGTATATATATATATATAGAGAGAGAGAGAGGGGGGGAGATGGAGGGAGGGAGAGAGAGGTAACAACATTCGTTATTTAAATCTTTGTCCAAAATTTCTCCTGTCTTTCAAGGAAACTAAGAAAGCTATCCAATCGCAGTAGAGTAAATTACACTGACTCACTCAGTCACTGACTGACAATTAAGGGAGAGGGAGACAGGGACAATAATTGTATAGCTAGTCACGTGTCACATCTTAAAGCTATGACGTGTACCACTATGACAATAGGTGCGAGACAGCGAGAGAGAGAAAGGCAGATAGTAAACACAAGCAGTAGTAAGGGTTAATAATGCTGGCATATATATATATATATATATATATATATATATATATATATATATATATATATATAAGCTCCTTTTTAGTCGTCTTTGCTTTTCATATTTTATTGTTACATTTAAAGTGTATTAGATACTTCGTACTACACACACACACACACACACACACACACACATATATACATATATGTATTTGTGTGTGTGTGTATATATATATATGTATATATTTATACATATATACCTCTTTATTTAATCTTTATTTAATCTGTTTGTTTATTTATTTATTTATTTATCTTTATTTAATATGTTTATTTATTTATTTATTTTTGTCTTCTACTCTGCGCATGCGTTTGCGTGTGTGTATAGTGTTTGGTGTGTTTTCGCGTTTAGGTGGCTGTGTTTTGGTTATTGTATTCTATCTTAGTTTACTAGTGTGTGTTTATATCTGTTGGTTGTTATTGTGCTTGTGTATATATTTATTTATTTATTTATATTTCTCTTAGGTCAGTATTGTTTGTTTGGGTGTTGTTGTTATTCCATTCATCCTTTCTGTTTAGCCTTGGCCTTCTAAGTTCTATTTCACTGGCCTCTCTGATTTGCCTATCTGCTGGTTCATTTCTATGTTTAGATATTATTTTAATTTCTATGTTACCGTCATGTTGTTGTCTGGCATGTTCGTATAGTACTGAACCGTTTTTTCTTCCTTTTAGTTCCCCCCAGTGTTGGTCTATCCTTTCACCTATGCTACGAGCTGTCTCGCCTATGTATGTTGTTATCATGTTTCTGCAAGTACCCTCTTTACATCTTATGCTATAGACTACGTTTCTAGTTTTACAGTTTATCCGGGAGTTTACTTTACATATAATACATTTCCTATTAGTACAGTGGGTTTTCTTAAAAGGGTATGTTTTGCTGATCAAGGAAAACCCACTGTACTAATAGGAAATGTATTATATGTAAAGGGGAACTAAAGGGAAGAAAAAACGGTTCAGTAATATACGAACACGCCAGACAACAACATGACGGTAACATAGACAACATAGAAATTAAAATAATATCTAAACATCTGAACATAGAAATGAACCAGCAGATAGGCAAATCAGAGAGGCCAGTGAAATAGAACTTAGAAGGCCAAAGCTAAACAGAAAAAATGAATGGAATAACAACAACATCCAAACAAACAATACTGACCTAAGAAAAATATAAATAAATAAATAAATATATGCACAAGCACAATAACACAAACAGATATAAACACACACTAGTAAACTAAGACAGAATACAATAACCAAAACAGTCACCCAAACGCGAACACACACCAAACACTATACACACAGGCAAACGCATGCGCAGAGTAGAAGACAACAATAAATAAATAAATAAATAAATAAATAAATAAATAAATAAATAAACAGATTAAATATAGATGGCGTAGACATACAATACAACAGGAGGAAACATAATAGCACCACTGACGATGTTGCAGATGTGCAACGAAAGAACTTTGTTAGACTATATATATGTGTTTGTGTCTATATAATATCTGTATTTTTTACCGTTGGTCAGTCAATGGTAAACATTGAGGACAGAATAAATTAACTGATATAAAAGATACAGAAGCGAAAACCAACCAAACAGTGAGTGTGTTCTGTTATTAATTCTGGCAATACTATTACACAATATGACCCACGCCAAGTATAACAATATTTGATCCGACACACGATTTCATATCAAAAACCTCGCAAAACAAATATATATATATATATATATAGATAAATATACACGGGTGTGTAGTATGATTGTGTATAGAAGATTATATTAATAAAAGGAATTCCAACTTTGTCTGATTTACTCGTTTTATTTACAATCCTTTAAACTGTATAATGGTATTAGAATGAAATAGTATGGTAGAATATTAAATGTTAAGTGTTAATTGAACAAGTACTTTCATGCTTTTGCAATCTTCAGGTTCATATTGTGTGGTGACAGACAAGTTTGCAATTTTCAACTGTATATATAGTTGGAAATGTATACACAGTTAAAAATTGCAAACTTGTCTGTCACCACACAATATGAACCTGAAGATTGCAAAAGCATGAAAGTACTTGTTCAATTAACACTTAACATTTAATATTCTACCATACTATTTCATTCTAATACCATTATACATTTTAAAGGATTGTAAATAAAACGAGTAAATCAGACAAAGTTGGAATTCCTTTTATTAATATATATATATATATATATATATATATATATAAGTATATATATTTATATATATATATATATATATATATATATATATATAAGTATATATATATATATATAAGTATATATATTTATATATATATATATATATATATATATATATATATATATATATATATATATATATATATATATATATCACCCCCCCCCCCACTCTCTGACGCATAGAGTTACGGCCCTTGCCATTCTGAGTTCAAATCACTCCGAGGTTAACTTTGCCTTTCATCCTTACGGAGTCGATAAAATAAAGTACCAGTAATACACTGTGATAATTGCTGGCCTTGTGCCAAAAGTAGGAACAGTTATTTTGTTTAAATACTACGTTGACATATGAGATCATTTTGACTGCTATTTCTAGGAGCACGTGTAACCCTGTCCAATCTCCGTCGCTCGGTTGTATAATCTATTAGAGTTATATAGGATGGGGGTCTTTTCATTGAGAAATGATAGAATGACAAATTGGTGTAACTAAACATCACATATGAACTTAATGACCTTATATATGATATATGACCATTGAACAATCATACATTTGTCACGTAGGACATTTAGTTATATTTTACGTGTCTATATACGGATATATGCAGCTAGCTAGCTATCTATCTATCCAGCTATATACATATGTGTGTGTGTGTATATATATGTGTGTGTTTGTGTGTGTGTCTTTATATATATATATGTGTGTGTATATATAATTTCTCTCTCTCTCTCCGTATATATATATATATATATATATATATATATATATAATATATATATATATATATATATATATATATATATATATATATACAGACGTGTAAGTAGTATACACTGTAAACCTTGCCGGGACTCAAATATCTCCCCTTACGTTATCATACGTTAAAACAACGTTTAATCACGGATTACTGTGATTATTCTTTAACAAAAGCTATATTGTAACTGGAGAAATATTGATAAGACTTCTTTCACCAGGTAGGAACTCATTTATCATCTACAAAATATACAATGAATATATTTATTTTTACAAAATACCTTATAATAACTTATAATCCCACCTGATATAGTTTCGAATAGGTCAATACATTGATAGAGACGTAACCACCACTAACATGTATATATATATATATATATATATATATATATATATATCATTACACTTAATGGCTGAGCTGAACGTTGCCTCATATATACGACTGTTATTTCTAGCAGTACGGTTATGAGACTAGCTAGAAACTGTAAACCATGTGCGTTACACAGTCTTTTAAATTATTTAGAAGTGAAGCATATCAATTTGTCCCTGGATGTTTACTGAGGAGAGCAGGACATGATATTCCTACACTTATTCATCTCGAAACATATTTGGATTTTAAAGTTTAAACTTATCTACGGAACAGGTTTGATTTTGAAATTTAAATGTGTCTAAACATCATAGCCATTTGGCAATGCAGTTCGTCTTTGTTGATTTATTATTTTAAATCGATATGGACAAACTGTAGTATAATAATTAGTATACTTCATTCTGGCTAAATTTTCTTTTGCAATATAAATACAGATGTGTTGGTATCTGTGTTTCATCATATATATTAGTTTATATATATATATATATATATATATATATATATATATATATATATATATATATATATATATATATAAATGAAGTAACAGGAGGCTGGACTGGTGTAAATCCTTGAAAGGTTTATTATACTATGATCATTTCAATGACCGGGTTCCATATGAATCCGGTGATATCATCAGGTATTGGAATATAACAAAGGAATCTGTAAAAACCCATGGGTCCGAAAAACCATGGGTCCGAGAAACCAGAGACAGAGAAGGCGGCTGACCAACTACCTTTTTCGGACCCATGGCTTTTTACATATTCCTTTGTTATATTCCAATACCTGTTGATATCACCGGATTCATATGGAACCCGGTCATTGAAATGATCATAGTATAATAAACCTTTCAAGGATTTACACCAGTCCAGCCTCCTGTTACTTCATTTATAATTAACTCCGTATTCGCACCACCAACTACACAAACAAAGATGGGTGAACTGCACTGCGTTGAGTATTCTTCATAATATTACACCAGGATTGACCATACGGAATGACCAGTTCTATCCAGTCGTGAACCAACAAACCTTAAGATATATATATATATATATATATATATATATATATATATATATATATATATATATGTAGGAGGTGAGTTTTATTGTAGTACAATAAGGCAATGCAGATATCGGATAAGTAGCACTCTACAGTTTGTAGGACTGGAGTATAAATAATATAATATAAGATCAAAAGATGGTTAAAAGAATTCCCTGTATTTTATTATGCGCATTTCAAAAACAAATATCATCATGAGATGACATTTGCGTTTTCGTCAGATAAAATAGGGAGACATGTTATGAAGGTTAAAAAACACTTGTGAATAGTGCAGTTTTAAATCAACATATGTTTTAAATCAACATATGTCTCCCTATTTTATCTGACGAAAACGCAAATGTCATCTCATGATGATATTTGTTTTTGAAATGCGCATAATAAAATACATGGAACTCTTTTAACCATCTTTTGATCTTATATTATATTATATATATATATATTAAAATAACAGATTAAAGTTTAAGCAAAGAATCGCTGCTTTCACCCTTAACGGGATCTTTCGAAACCAACAAAGTCAATCTGTAAACGCAGAAGTGAATATTTCAAAAAACGTTGCAACCGGAGGAAGACAGGAAGACGATACTTTGGTTCGTGGAAACGTTCCCTGGCAAAGAACGGGAAAAAACGAATATAATACGTCATTATTTTGAGCGGTGAAAAACAATTACACGCAAAGACAGAACCACGTTTATGGTATAAAAGAAGTCGTAGACTAATATTCTAGTAGGTGGTTCATAGAGACGTTTTCTGTCAATGAACGGAAAAAACGAAAATAATACGTCATATGTGGAGCGTGGAGAACAATTGCACGCAAAGACAAAACGATCGTTTCTAGGGGGTAGCTCCCCGTATGTCCATTTAATTATTGATCTATGTAAAATATTACAAAAATCATAGTAAGAAAAAATACATACGTATGTATTTTTTTTCCTTACTATGATATTTTGTAATATTTTACATAGATCAATAATTAAATGGACATACGGGGAGCTACCCCATAGAAACGATCGTAAAATAATGAGTTTTAATATGAATTAACCGTTTATGAATTAACCGTTTATGAATTAACCGTTTTCATTGTTTTAATATTTCTATTTTTGACTCTGTATCCAATGAATTATATCGTTGAAAAAATTTTGTATTTTAAACTTCGCTTCACGGCATCTTCTACATACGGATTACATTGAGTTCTTCATACGGTTTTGACCCTACCATTTATTGGTGGATTTATCTGTTTATATATATATATATATATATATATATATATATATATATATATATATATATATAGAGAGAGAGAGAGAGAGAGAGAGAGAGAGATAGATAGATAGATATGTACATTGCTTATATATTGTTTATATATATTTCACACCTGATATTTGTGTACTGGGCATGAAACAATTATTGATATTGTTAAATCAATCACCGGAAAGCGTAGATGATGGAGATGAGGAAATAAATAGTTTAGCACACCAACATTATTATTATCATTATTATTATTGTTGCTGTTGTTGTTGTTATTAATTATTTTCCGGTCATATTTATGGTTCCAGAGAAATCTATGAACCAATACACCGTTCTGGTTTAGAATATATATATATATATATACATATATATATATATATATGTGTGTGTGTGTGTGTGTATATATATATATATATATATATATATACATAGACATATATATATATATATATATATATATATATATATATATATACATAGACATATATATATATATATATATATATATATATATATATATATATATATATATGTGTATGTGTGTGTGTGTGTGTGTGTGTGCTCGCATTCATATATCAGTGTGATTATGTTATTCTCAGTGCTACTACTTCAAGTGATGTCAGAATAATTCGTTTTTATCAACACCCCACTCCTGTTCTTTTTTTCTCGGTTGAATCTTTAAAGCAACAGACACAATACCTTGCGGTTATCGTTCCGGTTCTTATTTGTTATCTTTTAGATCAAATCTTGCCAAGATTAACATTCTCTTTCATCCTTCCCTGTTCGATAAATAAAGTCCTTCTAAAATAGAGTCTTAGTTATTTCCTCCCCTTTTCTCTTTTGTGTCTGTTTCGCTCACACATTCTACAATCGAATACACTGTGGTATGTAAGGAATGTATGGGACCACTTAGCGTGTCCTTTTCCTTCAAGAAACGAAATATAGTTAAACGAATTTCTAGCAGCGTCTTCTAATCTTATCTTCTTCAAAACCCGTTTGAAAATAAACCAAATATGGCTGATGTGAATTGAGCAATGCACTGTAACGAACGTGTATAATTATGAAGAAAAGAGGTGACCTTCTTTCTTGAATGTTCTTTTTCTCTCTCTCAAAATAACTTAAACTTTCTACGTCTTTCCATTTTACTTATATCTTCTCCGTGTTCATCTCTTCCTAATACACTCTTATTTGCCACATAAACCTCGTACACTCCTATTTGCTCCATAAACATCGCCACTATTTTCCATTAGGTTTTCGTACCATATATTTTTTAATAACTCATGCTTACTCGATTATCTTATTCCTCATGACGAAACCTAATTGAATTTTATTCAAATAGACATGTCCCTCAAACAGAACTGAAACCTTTTTCTGGTTGTACCGATCCCAATCTTAAACGGACAGGGGATAGGTGGGCTTTTTGAGCTTTGGGGGATCTTATATAGTCGGTTATATCGATCGTATTATAACCCCTTCTTAAAGAAAGCACACACACACACACACATACACACACACACAAACAGACACATACACAGAAACACACAAACACACACAGGGAATAATAACAAAGACAGAAATATATGGTGCCTCCACAAGAAAATAAAATGTTCCAGCTGTGACCAGCAAGCAGCCCTTTACCTATAAAGTCCATCTTGGCACGATCGTAAATCGCCACTGCCGTCTAATATGTATTTATGTCAACCTTTCACACTAAAAACCTTCAAAACTGGTGGAAGAAGAAGAAGAAGAAGAAGAAGAAGAAGAAGAAGAAGAAGAAGAAGAAGAAAGAAAGAAAGAAAGAAAGAAAGAAAGAAAGAAAGAAAGAAAGAAAGAAAGAAAGAAAGAAAGAAAGACAGACAGAATTACCGCCTGAACATCCGACGAGACTCATGCAAATTAAATACAGCATAACTTGAATCTTGAGGCTTAGCCCGATATGTTAGCGGTATAGTGATGTGGTTTAAGACACCGTACATACTTTGAAGCACTTCACCTACCACTACCTCTCATATTGTGGCTGTGGTAATATGATGTAAGACACTGTACATACTTTAAACACCTCACCTGCCACTACCTTCCATATTGTGGCTGTGGTAATATGATGTAAGACACCGTACATACTTTAAACACCTCACCTGCCACTACCTTCCATATTGTCGCTCTGGTAATATGATGTAAGACACTGTACATAGTTTAAGCACCTCACCTGCTACCAGGTTCCTAAAGAGACCTATATAGACCCAACTTATATTTACTTATTCCATAGTTACTGCTAACTTAATTTTGATCTTTTTTGCTTTTACTTTTGTTTCCTTATTCTTTTTTGTCTTTCTTCCTTTCTTTCCTTCTTTCTTTCTTTATTTATTTATTTATTTCTCTCTCTTTCTCTCCCCCTCTCTCTCTATCTCTTTATCTATCTATCTATCTATCTATCTATCTATCTATCTATCTATCTATCTATCTATCTATCTATCTATCTATCTATCTCCCTTTCTTATTTGATTCCTATCATTTTTGTTGACATTTTAAACTTAAGAATTCATCATTTATCAAATTTTCTTGACATGTCACTCTATGCTGTAATTATATTGTAGTAGTAGTAGTAGTAGTAGTAGTAGTAGTAGTAGTAGTAGTAAGCATTTTCCTTATTACTGTTATTGTTGCTACTGCCCCTGCTGTTGCGGTTACATGTGGGTGGCCATGGTGACGTTTCAGTTGTTTTATCATTTTTTTAGTAAGTGTAGTTATTGTTGTTTTAGTACAGTAACTGTTTTATTTTTGTGGCGATAAGATGATGGTGGTCTTATTATTATTTTAGCGTGTGTTGTTGTTGTTGATGCTATTGTTGTTTGTGTTGTTAGTTTCAAGAACATTAGCAAATGAATATACTACAGAATAGCTACATTTGAAGCAATGGTAAAACATGGGTTATAACAAATACAACGACCTGGATTTGAAACCATATCTCTCCAGAACCAGGGCCAGATTTAATGGAGGCAAAGGGGGGCAATTGTCTCAGACCCACCAGTGTCAGCCGTAGCAATTTATTTGTACCCTCAGTTGAGCTTTTTTTAATTTTAGGATGGTTAGGATTTTTTTATTT
>OZ024748.1:6885960-6888460 GCA_964016885.1 Eledone cirrhosa
TTACGATATCCAACGAAATGCTTTGCAACTGTACCCTCTGAATTCAGATCTAGATGAGATTAGTTGTTAATCTTTACTGAATCAATAAATTAAATTAAGTACCAGTGAAGTATTGGGGTCGATTTAATCGATTTTATCTTCTACTACTCATTTCTCCGGACATGGCAAACAAATATTAAACAGATGGCGGACATCCAGAATCTCTTTCAGCATTTGCCCTTGCCGAAGGTAATATGGTGCAAGACGTGAACTCAGGCCCATACATCAGAATTGATGCAGTAAAAAACCTGTTACACCATTACTCACTAGAGTACTCGATACTTAGGGCTATAGAGTGTGATCATATGAAAGAGTCGGGACCCTGAAGTGTACGTATAAATATATATATATATATTATAAGAACAGGAGAATATATATAAATATGCATGTATGTATATATATAGTATTGAGTACTCTGGCGCGTTATGGTCCACCTGGTTCCTTACCACACTTCGTTATATATATATAAATATATATATATATATATATATATATATATATATATATATATATATATATATATATATATATATATATATATATATATATATATATATATATAGATATATAGATATTTGATAAAGTGCGAAACCCGAATGAAAATGAAGTGAGATATGTGTTAGATAATAAATTCAACCACGAACTAGATTAATGCGACATTGAGTTCCCATTAAATTTTTCAATTCATTTGTTCTGCTATCTAAGCATGAGGTACTTTCAGGAAGGAGTGAGAGAATAGGAGGGCTAGAGGGGATTCAGCGTAAGAATTGGAGGAAGAAACGTGATATGAGAGAGAAGGGAGATAAATGTGGTAGGAACGCGGGTGGACTTTAACATAGAGCTGAAGGAAGCTGTGATGGAAAGAGAAAAGAAAATGTGTATTATTGTATTATATTTTGACAGATGGCTCTGTGTATATATATATATTAATATATATATATATATATGTGTGTGTATATATATATATATATATATATATATATGTGTGTGTAAATATAATATATATATATATATATATTACATCGATAAAACAGAGAAATATAAAATGAAATCCATTGGACTGAAACTTCAAAATAATAGAAAAATTAAACGCACATCGTATATATGTCTATATGACTATAAATGTATATATATATATACATATATATATATATACACACTCGTGAGTACGCACACACACACATCGCACTCACCAACATACTCACCAACATACAGACACACAATACACATATATGAAAAAATACTTTGTCTTTTTTTGTAAACTATTTTTAGAGAAATGTAATTATTTTCTAAAATAACAGAAATAATTCAATATATTTCTGTTTGTGAAACTGACATTTTCAAAATCTTATCAGTTATCTTATTTTATTCATTTATCGATCTAAATCATTTTAGATATTGTTTTTGAATAGTTTCCAATTTGTCAGCAATTCCTAACGAAACTTATTCTCGGGACCCAAATATTAGGGTTGAGGCTTGGAGTAAACGGGACGTTGGAATAAATGGGGGAGTTAGAATAAGCAGGAATGTGTGAATAAGTGGGTTGTGGTGGAAAATTGGCAATTTGTTTAGGTTGTCTCCGCTGTTTGTTTATTTAAAAACCAGAATTAGTCGTTTAATTTACACATTGAGACCCCAACTCATCCTATTTATCTTATAATGTATGGGATTTCTAATAATGTATTTTCTTGGTCATAATGTTTTTGTATAATGCTTTTTTAATGTATGAAGAAAATTAATTGTTACAGGAATGCTACAAATTAAAATAAAATTTCGCCGGAGATAGATTAGCAAAATTTAATAAGGTGGCGTGGAATAAGAGCGGGGGAGTGTAAAAGAGCCGGATGGGGACGCTTATGTATGTATATATCTATATATAAATATATATATATATATATATATATATATATATATATATATATATATATATATATATATATATATATGAATGTCTATATATATATATATATATATATATGTGTGTGTGTATATATATATATATGAATGTATATATATATATATATATATATATATATATATATATATATATATATATATATACATACATATATACATTCATATTTATATATATATATTTGTTTGCTTTGCAAAACTATTGGTGTGAAATCGGGTATTCAACCAGATATTATTATATGTTTGGATGCAATAATAAAAACAAACAAACATTATTTGCTGAATTTAAGTGGATGTGTCTAAATGTCATAACTTTCGTTCCTTAATCCTCCATTTCACTACATGCCTTTATTCAGATATTTATTTAATTTATGTCGTATGCTTTAGTTTTTTTGTTGTTTTTTCATTCGTTCGTTTCCGCCCTTTAGAATTCTATATTTAACCTTTTGGCGACTACGAACATATTCCACGATTTAAATGTGACAATTGTCATATTTGATATAACAGGGTAACACCAGTGTTAGTTATTTCACCGCATTCCTTTACA
>OZ024748.1:6893460-6895960 GCA_964016885.1 Eledone cirrhosa
AGTTTCTTATATATTTGATATATATTTATCCTTATCGAGCCCTCTTTGGATTTTAGTCTTCGCATTTATTATTATTACTGTATATATATATATATATATATATATATATATATATAAATATACATTCCCGTGAAATTCTCGAGGGACGGGAACAGTGTACGTTCTTCAACTTCTCTTTAAAATGACCTGACTTTAACCATATACGACGTGTCGATATATTTGCCCTGCTATTACAACTGTAGAATCGGTAATATCGTTCTTGGACCTCATTCCACTGGGTGGCTGATTACTAAAACCTTTAAGGAACAAAAGAAAACATAATGAGGAAATGCAGCGAGTATAGAAAAAGAAATCGCTGATAACACGCTGTGAAATAACGATTATACGAGAAATAAGATATTCTTATAAATACGTGGAAAAATTTGTTATTCAAAGATATTCAGTTTTAAATTCATTATATACAGGGTGTCCCTAAAAATGTATACACACTTCAATAGCATTCTAATCAAAGTGTGTATACATTTTTGGGACACCCTGTTTATATATATATATATATGTGTATGTTTTTGTGTGTGTGTATGTGTCTGTGTTTGTGTGTGTGTCTGTGCGTGTCTGTGTTTGTTTATTATTTGTGTTATTTGGTGGTGGTGGTGGTGGTGGCGGTAGTAGTGGTGGTAGTGATGGTAGTGGTGGTGGTGTGATGGTGGTGATGGCGGCAGACATTAAATGAAGTTATTTCATTAATATAAAATCTGTTTTTACTTTTCACAAACATCTGGATTAAAAGAGTTTTTGCAGAGAGGAAGAGAAAGTCAGCTTCAAACGACATTTAGTAGTAACCCATGCATGTCAAAGAAAATAAGAAAGCAATATATATATATATATATATATATATATATGTGTGTGTGTGTACGTATATAATATATATATGTGTGTACGTATATATACATATATATTCCTCTACACACAAACACACACATATGTATACATTTAACATGCATATATATATATATATACTTCTCCACACACACACATATATATACATTAAACATGTATAATTATATATATATATATATATATATATATGTGTGTGTGTGTGTGTGTGTGTGTGTGTGCGTGTGTGTGTGTGCGTGTGCGTGTGTGTGTGCGTGTGTGTGTGTGTGTTATGTGTATAATGTATATATTCACATACTTGCAGCGCTATATAATTCCCTTATAATCAGTTTTGACTGCAAACATAATCTTTTTTTCGGGGAAATATGTTTTGTTTTTCTAATTATCCATGAAGCATTAAAGAAGAGGGTGTGGTGGCCAAGTGGAATGAAAACATGCGCAGTGTGGGTGTTTATATAGTAGTATGTAGCATAGTATAGTGTGGTGTAGTTTGGTGTAGTGTGGTGCGTGGGTGTAGCATATAGTAGTATATAGTGATGTGGTGTGGTGTGATATTGTGTGGTATAGTGGAGTATAGAGTGGTGTGGTGTAGTTTAGAGTGATGTGGAGAGGTACGGTGTGTTGTGATGTAGAGTGGTGTGGTGTCATGTACTGTAGTGGTTTTTTGGAGGGGTGTGTTCTGATATAGTGTGGTATAATGTGGTATGGTGTGGTGCTATATTATATTGTAGTATAGTGTATTGTGGAATGGTGTGGTGTGAGGTTATGCAGTCTAGTGTGGTATGGTGTGGTGCAATATGGTGCAGTGTGGTACAGTGTCGTGTGGTGATTAGATGAGATTTCATTTAGTTCAATTTTATAGTCTCAATAATTAATAAATTTTATCGATTTCTGTTTAAATAGTTCGAATCGATCGATTATGTCTATGATAGGGAAAAACACATTTTTCAATCTAATATCAAACTTTAGATAATTATATAATTTATGTTGTATAACTTAATATATTCACAAATGTATTTTTGTAATTATTTTTCATTGCAAACAGTTAACTTCCAGATGTGGAAAAAAACTTACACATTATTTCAACAAACATTTGTGTTTCCTTTTGTGACCGACCACGTTTGTCCTTTCATTGAGAAGGAATTTTAAGTCGAATGATAAGAAAAAAAGAAGTTTGAGTGACAGAGAAATAGTAAAAATATCATTAAATTGTAAAAGCTTTCTGTAAGTTGTTTGGCTGGGGTTTTCAAATAGAAAAATAGGCTGTAGATAATGGCTTATAAGTAATGTAGCCGGGCCCGGCTAGCATAAACAAGAGAAATAAGAGTTGTGTTACTGATAAAAAGAAGATACTTGAACCAGTCGATGTGTCAGTCATAAAAAACAAGTGTTGATTATAATTTGATGGTTACGTTTAGTAGAGAATTTCTCATTTCTCATTTCCACCTCAGCCTTTCAGTAATGACTGCTGATGAAATAATAGTCGAATAAATGTAAGAAGACTAACAAGCCTGAATTAGGTGGCGGGAACTGGTCGACAGAAGCGATGGAACGTGTGAGATGTCGGTACTTATGATGAGAAAATGATGGCAATAAACAATAGTAT
>OZ024748.1:6900960-6903460 GCA_964016885.1 Eledone cirrhosa
TGTGCGTGTGTGTTTGTGTGTGTATGTTTCTCTCTCTCTTTCTCTTTCTCTCTCTCTCTATCTCTCTCTCTCTCTCTGTGTATGTTTCTGTGTGCCTGTGTATGTTTCTGTGTGTGTGTGTATGTGTCTGTGTGTGTGTGTCTGTGTGTGTGTGTGTATGTTTCTCTCTCTCTCTCTCTCACTCTGTGTTTGTGTGTGTGTGTATATAATCGTGTCCCGAAGAGGGTCGCAAGGTGATAACATTTAAGTAAGATACTCAGGAATTTTAAACGACAGAAACAGTTCTAGACATACATATAACTCATCTGTATATGAAATACATTATATGCATATATATATATATATATATATATATGATATGGAGAATGAAGGATCAGTGATGGATCGGAACACAGTTTTTATTACGTATTACAATTGTTTCTCCGGCGAAGAGCTCGCGGTGCGATCTGTTTCTGGATTCACAGTTCTTCAGATACGTCTAGTGATTTCGGACCAAATCCTCTTACTCATAGGAGCATAGAGTGCTCAACTGGCATACCGCCTATGGACGCATCCAAGCAACCGTACTACAAAAATATATATATATATATATGTATATATATATATATATATATATATATATATATATATATATATATATATATATATATATATATATATATATATGTATATATATATATATATATATATATATATATATATATATATATATATATATATATATATATATATATATATATATATATATATATATATATAACGAGGGAGATGTGGTAAGGAACCAGGTGGACCTTAACGCACCAAAGTACTCAAAACCTTATATATATATATATATATAAGGTTTATGAAAATCGTTGATATCAATTCATCGATCTTCAGCCAATCACTGACCCACTCAATGAATCAATGAGACTGCAGTAGTGTGACTGTTATAGTAGTATCCCGTTCTTCACAGTGCACACATTTTAGTTAATACCAAGTACAGTGGCTGTGGTTATATATATAGATGTGTTGGTGTAAATGGTGGCACAGTGGTCCGGATAACCAAAGATGTGGGTTCGATTCCCATGTCCGTCAATACTCATCTTTTTCCATTTCTCCGAGGGTTCTTAACCCCACTATCAGGCTAAATAATTTCTTTAATTTCTTTAGTCAAAATACGGCGATAGCTTACATTTCTAATAATTTCAAACCCACTCGCTGTTTCGAAAATATTCTTCCTATATATATATATATATATATATATAAAGCCTTCAACTTTGGCAGAAGTATTTCCGTTAACTACAACAATGAATTCACGAATACCGATTTTTCCAAAACCGACGTTGTACCGTATATGCATTTAGACTCACATTTCATTGAAGCTTCTAGACGTTTTACTGCCATGAGGCCGAGTGTAAACTCATAGAAATAGCTTTGGTGAAAAGACAGTTTTCACATCTTCAATTTAAAGACCCGGAAATTAATAAAATACTGTATAAAATATGTATAAAATCTGTATAAAATATGGGCTCCAGAGAAGGAAACAGCATCAACGAAAAATTATATACAAACATAGTATACCATTTCACAGTGCTAGATTGTATGAATAAAAAAGTATTGTATAAAACCACAAAACTGCATTAATTTCTGAACTAATACATACATATAATAATTGTGGTGCTTTGTTTCTCACAGAAGCATGTTATAATTAAACCAAAAACTCAGATTTAGACATAGACATTAATATATATTGTATTTATTATATGTAGCTATTTCACATTCCATCTGTTACTTAAGATATTATAGCTAATGGCAATAATCTCCATCAAGTGATTTGAATGTCTGGTGGACATTTGACCACCTGCCACTAAATACTGAAGATAGCCTTCGGATATTAAAGCTTAAATAACAAGATTTTAAAGCGTTGAGTGTATATATATATAAATATATATATATAGGAAAAAGTATGACACCGACGGCAGAGCTCAAGCCGTTTCGGCGGCTATTTCTGAGAAATAGGCGTCGAAACGGCTTGAGTTCTACCGTCGGGTCAGACTTTTTCCTATTTCCCACTCTACTATCCTAAGTATTGAGTACTCTCGTGCGTTATGGTCCATCTGGTTCCTTACCACAATTCCTTTGTTATATATATATATATATATATATATATATATATAAGCAAAGAGTTATTTAATTTGTTGGTTATTCAACAAATTTATTTATAACAGATTCGAAGCACTCTACAATTTTCCTCTGGTACGCTCTCATCTGATTTGGTACCCTTGAAATATATATAATAAAATAAATATGGTTTTATAAAGATAGTTTCCATTCATTAATATTATTGATATATATATATATATATGTGTGTGTGTGTGTGTGTGTGTGTGTGTGTGTGTGTGTGTGTTTAAAAGAATAACTATGTGTCTACTGTGGGAGTTTACTTAACATTACTTATTGAGTACGCTGAGATGTAAAGGGTAGTAGCCACGAAACCCATGCTAGTCTCATCAACTTA
>OZ024748.1:6925999-6930999 GCA_964016885.1 Eledone cirrhosa
TGTATGTGTGTATGTGTATGCAAACATGAATGTGTTTCTATGTCAATTGATGTTTTTTTTCACCTATAAACCAGTTGTTTATTTCTAAGAATAAGACGTTATGTGTATCTATATATGCATTTATATTACACAAACATACACATACAAACATATATATATATATATAGATATATGTGTGTGTTTACATATATATATATATATATATATATATGTATGTATATATACATAAATGCATATACATATACATGCGTACATGCAAACATATACACATACTTATTTACATTCATTCATCTTTACACACGCACACACACACACATATATATATATGATTATATTCACAAATGCATACACACAAAAATATAAATATAAACATATATATACATATCTATCTATTATCTATCAGTATACATACATATATTAATATATGTGTGTATATATATATATATATATATATATATATATAAACACACATGCGGAACAAACGTAAACTACATGTATGCTTACAAGGAAAGGCATTTAAATGTACGTATGTGTGCGTGAGAGTGTGTGTGCGTGTTTGTGTGAGTGTGTGTATGTGTGTGTGTATCTGATCCCCTTCCAGTCCAGCTTGACCGCTGTTATTGCCCAAAACAATCTTACCAAATCATAGGTGGATTGGCAGTATCGGTAGGGGGTCGGACGCCATGCTTTGCAGCACAGTTACGTCCCTTTACTCACACCACTCAGTAAACTGCTGACCTTTTGCCTAAATTGAAATAATTATTGGTGTATTGGCAGTATCAGTGCATCATAGTTACGGCCCTTTACGTTCTGAGTTCAAATCCCGCCGAGGTTAACTTTGCCTTTCATCCTTACGGGGTCGATAAAATAAAATAGCAGTAATACACTGGGATAATTGCTGGCCTTGTGCCAAAAGTAGAAACGATTATCTCAGATGTATTCTTCCATTGTCAGGACTTTTAAATAACATTTGAGATAATGGTTGCGTCTTTGCAATGAGATCACGGTATGTCGGATCCAATCGAAAATAAAGTATACTTTCACGAAAATTAAACTCATTAGCCCGACATTAATTGATTTCCCAATGTCGGGGTGGATTCGGGTGTTAAGCTACAAATATCGTTCAATTATTTCATCATATACTCGGATTATAATTAATATATTTTTCAAAAGCTGAACGGGAGAAAATCGTGGCCTCTGGAAGCTCTCCAAACATCCTTTGTATCTCTCTAACTACTTCGTATGCCAAGACCTCATATTCGTTTTGCTATGCATCGGTTTCCACTTAGATAGATTGGTAACTTATGAAGTGACTAGACGTCATTTGTGTGTCTTTAATAAATGGTCAAACGCCTCCCTGTATCACTCACATACTTTTAAAGATCATACACTAATATACGTTTATTTGTCTTTTAACAATATGTGGAAATAGACTTTAGCCATTTAATTTTGTAATCACTAAATACAAATCATGTTTATTTTAAAATACAAGGGCAAGGTTTCGAGAGGTTATTCTTTCTTAAATTATCGTCAATGAAACGTAAAACTTTCTCACGGCGTCTCTCATACTTCTTGAAGAAATAACAATAAAAACATCGACTAATATGGTATATTTCCATCTAACGCCATTAGGGAACTGATTAGTGGTTTAATGTTGGTATCATGTTATAATAAGTCTAATTATCAAACATAAACTGTAGTTAACTCTTGGTGATTTCGTCTGATAAAATGTTTCGACGACCGACTACCGAAGAAACAACACCATGCGTTCGGCTGAACCCCTGTATCACGAACAGAAAATCTTTTTTTGAGGAAGATTTTGGATTTTTATCAATTTAAAGGTGTTGTTTTGAGGGACTTTAATTGCTTTCAAGATTTAGTAGGTTTTGCCGTCTGAAGAGTCCAGAATATCATAACTGATAGTCTGCAGTGAATTATGTATAAGAGACTTTTAAATAAACCTGAGTCAAAAGATTATGGCCTCAGATCTTTTAATAATATATCAGGGTGTCCCAAAAAATGTATATACACTTCAATAGCATTCTCATAAAAGTGTGAGTACATTTGTCTGAACACTCTGCATATATATATATATATATATATATATATATATATATATATATAACGCAGGAGAGAGGTGCAATTATGTACGTAGCTATATACGTATATTTATCTGGATATATATATGTATACACCAACATATAGATGTACTTATTTATATATATATATATGTGTGTGTATATATAAATGTACACGAATACACAATATATTTGCATCATTGCAATCTAAAGTTACATCTTCACGAAGAGAAACTTTAAACTTCTGAAATAATTCTCTGATGAAACTTATTGAATTGTCTGTGTATCTATTTGAATTACAAAGTAAGACATTATATAAGTGATTAATGGACCAACATAGGTATGTACAATTATATATATGCATATATACGTGTGTGTATGTGCGTATATACATATAATTATAGCTACATGTATATATATATATATATATATATATATATAAATTTGTGTGTGTAAATACATATGTATTGTGTGTGCATATATCTACATATCTATGTACGTCAAAGTATATATATATATATGTAAATATACATGTATGTATATATATATATATATATTGGGTTGCGTGTGTTTGCTTGCCTGTGGCTGTAGGTACATGTGTATACAATTAATACATTTACCTTCATAAGCATTCCTATGATTTCAACTTAAACAGATAAAAACATAAAAAGACAAATATATTTATTCTTTTTATATTAACATATATATATATATATATATACATATATATATATATATATATATATATATATATATATATATATATATATATATATATATATATATATATATATATATAAATATATATATATATATAGAGAGAGAGAGAGTCAGAGAGAGAGAGGGGGGGGTATATATAGATATAAATGTTTGTATATGTGCATATATGTATGTGCGTACATACCTGTCTTACTATATGAATTTATGCATTTACATACATATTTGTTGCTCTGAAAGTATATGCATATATATATATATATATATATATATAGTGAGACAGAATGAGAGAGAGAGAGTGGAGAGAAAGAGACATTTTGCATCGTGTGGAGAGGAATATAACCTCCTTTAGCCAAACAGAATGTAAGATTGTCATTTGTAATTAGTTTTTACTGGTAGAAGACACGTGAGACACAGTACCATACAGCAGAAAAATGTGGTACTTCTCGTCTCTTATCGCTACTTCTGGCATTACATTAACAATTACATTGACTGTTTCTTGTTTCAATGCCAGAGATGTGTTTATTTCTTTGCTAAGGTCTCATGTATCGATTTCTTTCGCCAAAATGTTTATTAGAAGCCAGCGACTAGCCTCCAAGGGTATTAGATACATAGGTAATAAAGATCATCTTGTTTAAAATAAGAAAAAGAAATTCGTAACTTTGTAATAGAAAGAATAGCTAAAGTGTATATATTGGTGGTTGGTGAGATATATTGTCTTGAGACATAGGCTGCACACACGAAAGCAACCAGTTATGTATGTATACCGTTTGTATTATGCTCGCATATACACTTATATATATATATTGGGTATTTGTGTGTACACACACACACACACACACACACACACACATACACACACACACACACATATATATATATATATATATATATATATATATATATATATTATATATATATTTATATATATATTTATATATAGATACACACACACATACATATATATATACATCAAGGGCGGTGCCCCAGCATGGCCTCAGCCGGATGGCTGAAACAGGTAAAAGAGTAAAAGAGTATATATATATACATATATATATGTGTGTGTGTGTGTGTGTGTGTGTGTGTGTGTGTATGTATATGGGACCATGCAAGAGAAAAGGCAGGTAAAATCGAAGACAATCGAAGTCATTTAGAAAATGATAGTTGTAGACACAAAGGATATATTTTTAATAATTTATAAGTTTTTCTGTTTTACACATCAGTTACTTTAGCATTCAGGTTCCTCTAAGGATGTCATGTAGCTGGCATAATTGAGCATTTTCCTATCCTTTTTTTTAAATTCCTGTCCCCTTTGTTCATTCTCAGATATTCTTAGTGAAACCTACAGTAAAGAAAATTACCTTTCAGGAAACGAATGTTTGCTTCAATGTCAATAAATACGCGGACCAACTATTGACCAGAACCATAAAAAATAGCCGTAACTGGACATTTAGAGCAAAGATGAGAAGAGCCATGCTATCCGTGAGGAAATCCACAAAGTAAGCCATCATGTGTTTATAGATTGATCCTAAATGAGTGATTTTGGCCGGTTGTTCTATGACACACGTCGGAGTTAATTAAACTCTGGCTGGGTTGTCTGTGTAAGAGTGTGTGAGCTTGAAAGACCCGAAACACCGACTGAACCCAGATCACATCACTGAAGATGCATTACAGTTGATCTAAGTGGATTATAATTAATAGTTCAGGAAATCAAGTAAAGTTACCCCGAAGACGAGAAGAGGTGGACAGGTGCGCCTGTTTTTCTGACGCCGGTGAGATTTATCAAATTTTCTCAACTAAATTTATAGTATTGACTTTTATTATAGTCAGTTACGTTAGGAAGATTACAAATTTCATATTTCCCAATGTTCCTTAAGTTAATCGGATGTTATATATATATATGTGTGTGTGTGTGTGTAAAGAGAGAGATAGAGAGAGAGGGGCTGAGAAGAGAGATGGAGAGCGATAGAGAGAGAGAATACATATGTGGAAGAGAAAATTGACATTGAAGGATTTATAGATTGAAGACAACCTCGTTGTCTATCTCACTGGCAGTTCCATCTTTAAATGTCTGTGTCTTCTTCTCACTCCACTACGTCCTCTCTCTCTCTCTCTCTCTCTATCTCACATACACAATCTCTCACTCACCCTCTCACATCCACTCTCTTTCTCTTTCTCTTTCTCTTTCTCTCTCTGCCTCTGTCT
>OZ024748.1:6935999-6940999 GCA_964016885.1 Eledone cirrhosa
CTCTCTTTCGCCCCCTATGTATATATATATAAATCTCCCCATCTCTCTCGCTCTCGCTCTCTCTCTCTCTCTCTCAATTTCTCTCTGAATCTATCTCACTCCCTCTCTATCACACACACTCTCTCTCTCTCATTGTATATATATATATATACATCTCTCCACTTCTCTCTCTCTCTCTCTCTCTCTATATATATATATATATATATATAGCCTGTCTTCTGTATATGCATACTTATGTATATATGAGTATTGTATGTTTCTGTATGTATACATGATTATAAATATATATCTTGCATACATACATTCATACAACAAATATACATACATACACACACACATATAAATACTCACATACATACATACATAAATACATACATACATACACACATACATACGCACATACATACATACATACATAAATACATACATACACACATACATACATACACACACATACATACATACATACATACATACATACATACATACATACATACATACATACATACATACATACATACATACATACATACATACAATCATAGAGACATTTGTTTAGTCAAGTACTAATTTTCCTGTCATTTGACATCGTTTTGGGCGATATATGTAAATCAAAAAACAAAATCAAGCATAAAAATATTTTAGTGATCAAAATAAATTATAAATATATTTAGAAAAAACGACGAAAAACGTAAAAAAAAATGGTTTGTTAATTGATTCGTAATGTAAATGTTATGTATACAAGGACATTGGTATTACTGTTTGATGAGACGCCAGAAAACAGTGTTTTTGTATGTTTGTATCACTAGGAAGTTTAGTGCCAATAGCTGTAAGGAGTTTGGAGAAGTAGACAGCATTGCCAGTCACGTTTCCGGTCAAACTATATAGATATATAGATATATAGATATATAAATATATAGATATATAAAGTATACTGTGAGAACATACATTTATTATATATATATATATACATACACACACAAATATATATATACATACAACTATATATATATATATATATATATATATATATATATATATATATATATATAATATATAATATAAGATCAAAATATGGTTAAAAGAGTTCTATGTATTTTATTATGCGCATTTCAAAAACAAATATCATATGGGATGATATTTGCGTTCTCGTCAGATAATATAGGGAGACATGATATGAAGCTTAAAAAACACTCGCGAGCAGTGAAGAGTGAAGTGAATCAACATATATATATATACAGAGAGAGAGAGAGAAAGAGAGAGAGAGAGAGAGAGAGAGAGAGAGAGAGAGAGAGAGAGAGAGAGAGAGAGAGAGGGGGGGGGGGGGGAGACTCATTTTTTCCACGGTGAACCGTAGCAAGGTGAAATAACGCATCGCACAATGATACGAGAATCGAACTCACAATCTCATCATTAAAAGCCCAACGCTCTAACCATATATGAATATATATATATATATATATACATACTCAAATAAGCACACACCCTAATTATATATACATTCATACATACATAATGGAACACCTATTTAATTTTTTGATGTCCCGAAGTGGTGTGCCAAACGTGCCAGGCTTACCAGATATATAACCATAGACAATGAGAAAATGTCCATTTTAGTAGATTAGTAGTTTACATTAGAGAAAGCATATAGTTTATGTCGCTTATTGATATTTCTAATATATATGTTATATTTCCAGAATATCTAAGATATAATTATATAAATGTTCAACATATATGAACAAATGACATACAGAATTCAAAGTATGGGTAATTTTCGAAAATATCTCTTTGAAAGTAGGGTTAGAAGAGTAATTATTATAATTTGAAAAACATGAACGTCTTTTTATAGTAACAAGACTGGGATAGGAAATGGTGGTGTGTGTATGTGTGAATGTGTATAAATTTTAAAGAGTTGCAGAGATATATAATAAGAATATATATACGAACACTGGTAGCTTATATATATATATATATATATATATATATATATATATATATATATATATATATATATATATAGAGAGAGAGAGAGAGAGAGAGAGACATATATATATACACATCTATGTATACAGTGTCGGACTAGGTCTAAAAATATTGGTTGGCAGGAGATGAAGGGGGCCCACCTACATATAGAATGCTATTATTTAATTTTTATAATGAATAAATAACATTATCGAAAAATGCATAAGTGGAAACAAAACAGTGCAATCAAATTTTCGAGGAAAAATATCTTACCTTCTCCAATAATGACCAAAAGTCGACCCTAAATATTACTAATAGCTCTAGGAAATCCATGAACGACACCACATCTTTTTAACCTTGATTTTGAAAGTAGGTTTATAATTATCAATTTTCCTAATACTTTCGTAGATGTCTCGCTGGCCTAGTGGTAGGAATCATAGAGGGTGATGATCCTGTCCTGAAGTTCGATCCTGGTCAGGACAAAGTTTCCCAGTAAAACTTTTCAGTTTTTGTCTATGGGTTGTAAAATAAAAACTGAAAAAGGTTACATGTATCTCTTAACCAGAATTGAGACCAAGACCAGGATCTCCACCGTCTCAAGTCTCTACCACTAGGCCACTAAGACAACTACGAAAATCTTATGAAAATTCCTACTTATAAACCTACTTTCAAAATTTTCAAAGCAAAGTCTTGTGGTGTCGTTCATGTTTTTTTTTTATGTTATTTCTCTTACTTAAGGTCGACTTCTAAATCATTGGGTGTTCCATAAACTACATCCTCATTTTGTTTCACATCTATCTAAACTATATTTTAACGTGTAATCCATGTTTCATTTCTGTTGCACCTCATTTCTCCAACGCCCACCCACACCTCTTTCTCTCACTCTCTCTCTCTCTCTCTCTCTCTCTCTATATATATATATATATATATATATATATATATATATATATATATATATATATATATATATATATATATATATATATATATATATATATATATACATGTGTGTATATATTTATGTATATATAAGTATATACATGTATATACTAGACCTGAAAAATCCGCAAGCTCAAAAGAGCCACAGAATATTATAATAAACCTTCAAAAGTGTGGGACTAGAGTTGTTGCTCAAAAATATTGTAATCATTATCTATCGTACACTCTGTGGCATCCTTTTATAAAAAAGAGACTCATAACGAACTCAAGACGACACGATAATTATTTAAGCTAATGTTCAATATCTCATATTAGATGTTTAGTAATGATTAATACGAAATGCACTTAAACCGAATTCTATATTATAAATTCACTTAAATAATGATCGTGTCGTCTTGAGTTCGTTATGAGTCTCTTTTTTATAAAAGGATGCCACAGAGTGTACGATAGATAATGATTACAATATTTTTGAGCAACAACTCTAGTCCCACACTTTTGAAGGGTTACTATAACATTCTGTGGCTCTTTTGTGCTTGCGCATTTTTCAGGTCTAGTTTAATATTTTTTTAAGGCAACGCTTGTAATAACTCTAGTTCAACATGATATATATTAATAATACATTATCGTTGTAATGTAATTAGATTATATAATTGTTATTTTATAAATGATCTTATAAATATTATTGTAAGATGTGTAAAAATATTTTCAGACTTTTAATATAAACAACTACAAAAAACAATCAATATTAAACAAATATATTTTACATAATAATTGTTATAGTTGAATTAATAAAAATTAAATATTACATACAAATAGTCTAACATAATAGTAAAAAAAATAATCTAACATAATAATAATAAAATAATCTAACATAAAACGAACAATAATATGGACAAATATACAAGTAAATATGATTCAACCAATATTATAAGTATGTTATAACGAACTGAAAAAAAGTAGTTAATATAAATTTAAAGAATCATATATAAATTAACAATATAACTTACCAAAACGAGAAAAATATCTTGATGATAAACGACGAAATACAGGAGGAAGATTCGAAAACGAAACGATAAATAAACGTGCAAACACAATGGCGGATGCTTTTGAGCAACAATTACTCTCGCTGGTTGATTAGCCAATAAGACGATGAAATTAGCCAATAAGACGATACATTACAAAACATGTTTGGCAGCGATCACCACGGCCAGCGACACCCCTTGAATTTTTTATTCACAAGCTACGCATATATGTCAGACACGCAGACTTAAAACATTCTGTTGTTAGTCACTTCGTGTCTAACAGATAAAACGACGATATCAGAGTGTTCGACGTAAAGGTGAGATACCAGGGAATTATATTATATATATTATATATTCTTTCATATCATCCTTACACAGAAAAAAAAAATTATAATATTATACTAGACGGATAACTATGAATACTAATATAGTTAACTAGTATCAATTGATTTATTATGATATATGGTATATGATATATGGTATATTGAGTAAGTTTGTGATGTATCCTAGATATATATGTCATTATTTCATTACGTACTTTACATATATTTCTGTTCCTATTTGTAATAGTCACTATGTCTTCAGAGACGTGATAATTTGAAATACAATTATACGATACCAACACACACATATATATATATACACTAATATATAGATATGTATATATATACATGTATGTATGTATGTATGTATATACAGACACATACACACAGACACACAGTCACAAAGACACACACACACATATATATATAATCTAATATAACTGTAATTTGCTTGTGTTTTGTTTTGTTTCATTTATTAATTATATATATATATATGCATATATATATATACATTTATAAATATATATATATATATATATATATATATATATATATATATATATATATATATATATATAAATATATACATATATATACATAGATACATATATATATACACATACACATATATATAGAGAGAGAAAGTTATATATATACACACACACACACACACACACACACATATATATATATATATATATATATATATATATATATATATATATATATATATATTTACACATACACATATATA
>OZ024748.1:6945999-6955999 GCA_964016885.1 Eledone cirrhosa
GTTGTGTTGTTGTTGGTGGTGTTGCTGTGTTGTTGTTGTTGGTGGTGGTGTTGTGTTGTTGTTGTTGTTGGTGGTGTTGGTG
This sequence comes from Eledone cirrhosa, assembly GCA_964016885.1. Taxonomy (NCBI): domain Eukaryota; kingdom Metazoa; phylum Mollusca; class Cephalopoda; order Octopoda; family Eledonidae; genus Eledone; species Eledone cirrhosa. The sequence goes on from OZ024748.1 coordinate 6,946,082, forward strand.
TTATTTTGTCCTAGATCATTCTAGATCATGCAAAATGTCTATAGGCAAAGATTCTCAGGCATGATTACCGTCAGTATCATTTTTGTGTATATATATATGTATATATATATATATATATATATACATATATATATATATATATATATATATATATATATATATATATATATATATATATATATATATATATATATATATATATATATATATATATATATATATATATATATATACATGAGGGCTGGCACAGGTATAAGAGTAAGAGAGTATATATACAGAGTGCCCCCCAAAAATACATACACAATTTGATTACCTGTACAGGCAATATTTATTAGAACGTACAGCCTTGTATATATATATTTGGGGACACTTTGTATATATATATATTTGGGGACACTTTGTATATATATATTTGGGGACACTTTGTATATATATATTTGGGGACACTTTGTATATATATATTTGGGGACACTTTGTATATATATATATATATATTATTAAGTGTAATGAATTCTTTTACAATGGAATTAGTGTTTCATCATATATATTAGTTTATATATATATATATATATATATATATATATATATAATAGTAATTTTAATGAGAGTAAATTTTACTCATTTACTCATTGTATCTCTCTATGTTTAGTTTGTATATTTACTTTTAAAAAAATGATTTCCGTTTTATTTCCGTTCGCTGTCTTGTCCTTACTTTGTTGATTTTTATAGTTTGTTGGGTCTGTTGTCTTCTAGACATACTATTTGACCTGACCAACGGAGATGCTGTATCCTGATCATGGTCACGGTGGGTTGACAGTATCGGTAGAGGGTCTGACACCATGCTTTGCAGCAAAGAGTTATGGCCCTTTATGGTCTGAGTTCAAATCCCGCCGAGGTTAACTTTGCCTTTCATCCTTACGGGGTCGATAAAATAAAGCACCAGTAATACACTGGAATAATTCCTGGCCTTGTGCCAAAAGTAGAAACAATTATCATGGTCTCGAGTTTCCTCAGAAAGGCCCGCATTAACACATCGCTGTCTGGTGTATAAGACCTGCATAAGATGTTGGTGAAGGTGCTGGATATGCCACAGAATGACGTCCATATCTCACATCCTCACAACAAGGCTACAAGGACATATACTTGATACACTTCAACTTACGTGACTATCGTCATATCTGACTGCGACCAAAAACATATACACCATTCAATAGTTTCCCTTTCACATGTATGGGTGGTGTAATATATGACTTTCCAGGTGTATGCTGGTACATCACGAATGCCTCCCTTCGTGTGGCAAAAAGGATCACACACACACACACACACACATATATATATATATATATATATATATATACACACACACACGTTAGTTGGACGGACGCACAAGCTTAAACAAATATGGTTTTATGTTTATGAACGCATAAAATATGTTCAGGTATGAAATTTATAACTTGGCATAGATGTATGTATGTGTGTTACACACACACATACACGCACACACACACACGCGCACGCACGCATACACACACACACACAGACACACATATATATATATATGTGTTGTTTGTGTGGGTGTATGAGTGTTTGTAAGATATATGTATTTATATATATACAAACATGCATACATGCATATATATATATATATAAATCCACACGTATTAACGCAGACACACACATACACACATACACACATACATACACATATATATGAGTTTGTGTATGTGTGTAAATGTATATGGTTGTGTGTGAATGGAATATGTGTAAAATTGTTGCCATGACAACATATTTCCCATTGATCATGGCGCCACATAGCAGAGAATACCTCTGATATATCCTACGACAGCGATCGACATATCTTTCGCTATATTTATCGGTTTTGTTATATACGATATACAATATATACAACATAGAATATACCATACAGGATATAAAATATATAAACTATAAACTATATCATATCATATATCTGTTATCTTATTTGTCTGTGATATTGTTTATCACCCGTATGCTATTTCAATAATATATAATTTATCATTAATGTAATATATTATTTATTTATTCAAATACACTAAAGGGGGCGCTGCTGTTCTCCTGCTTAAAATATTGCTTTAGTTAGAATTGTGCTTTAACAAGCTTAAAGAACTATAGGAACTTGGTGACGTATATATAGAATTTGCTCATATATATATATATATATAATGTAATTATATATATGTATATAATATATATATATACACACACACATATATATATATATATATATATAAGCAAATTCTGTATATATATACGGATATATATGGGATATCTAATACCTATCATTGATATTTTGATACTGTGTTTATCACTCATGTATATATTTATTCTCTATCAACCATTTTGTTTATATTATCATTGTTGTATATTTATTTATCAATTACATTATTCCTCAGTTCAGTTTATATTATTTACATTTTATACTACATACACACACACATATATATATATATTTATAAACCAAATATATTGTTTATCAATTAGACTATTTTGATGCTATCTAATAAAAAGCTGATATTATTTATATCTCTTATTACGTGGGTTATCTAACTTATTTTCATCATCCATATTCTTGTATCTATATGAGGTTTTATGCAGATAACAGAACACAATGCAAGATATATATATACATATAACAAAGAAAGTGTGGTTAACAAAGAAAGTGTCGTAAGGAATCAGCTGGAATATAACACACCAGATTACTCGATACTTGGATTAGTATCTAGTTGTCGAAACGGCCCGAGCTCAGCCGTTGGGGACCTAACTCTTTTTCTATAAATATATATATATAGATAGATATAGATATTACACATAGTCGGGACCCCGACGGCTGAGCTCTTGCCGTTTCAACAGTTAGTTCCAGTTTGGAACTATCTGTTAAAACAGCATGAGCTCAGCCGTCGGGTTCCCGACTCTTTATAATATAACCAAACTCTACTATCCCAAGTATCGAGTACTCTGTTGAATAATGGTCTAATCAGTTTCAAACTGAATCGATATATGTATATATATATATATATATATATATATATACATGCAGTAGGTACACTCACTCACACGCATATATAGATGTGTGTGGTGTGTGTATTCTTGGCTATGTTTGTTAGTACCCTCTATTATACACGAGCGTATATTTTGTCTAGGTACAAAGTTTTATATTTATTTACGGTCTATGATGTGGAGTCGGTCATACCTTTCCCAAATATATCGTTGCTTCAAAGGTGCACTTGCTTTCCAACTGCTATACTTTTATTTAATGGTTTTCACATCTTCTGACAATAGATCTGCTGGAAAGTTCGGGCACATCTCCCAAAGCCTTAGTTCTCGTACCTGAGTTAATTCAGTGGTATTTGTATCTGTATGTGAGAAAATTTAATGAAATCAAATTACAAAACCAGGAATATAGATTGAATAATGAAAACAAAAACGACAACTTTCAGAGCTTAAATTTTCCTTTTAATGCAAGAAATAAAATAAAATATGAAGTAAAGTAGTATTGTAGTTCTTTAAATACATAACAATATATAATGATTTCTACTATAGACACATGTCCAGCAATTTTAGGGGGAGGGGAAAGTCGATTAAATTGACCCTGTAAAGATGAAAGGCAAAGCTAATCTTGGGATTTGAATTCAGAAATTAATACTTGGGGTGTAGAAGATCGAGTACAAAGAAATTAAATATTCTATATTTACGTATATATATATATATATATATATATATATATATTTCGTTTCTGAATTTGTTTAACAAGATTCTTTATCTGAAAACGTGTGTTGAAACCGATATTGTTATACTTTGGGAGGGTCATGTTGCCAATAAGAAATACACGCACCAGTTGCTTTCACTTCAATTTATTATAATAAATTTATAAATTTCTGGTTGGTTGGTTGGTTCCACAACCAGATGATTGTTTATATATTGTCAAAGTTCTTTCGTCACACATTGTGTGACCTCTTCAGTGACTGGGGATTCTTTTCTTTGTTTTTGTGCCTGTCCTTTGTTCTGTCCTACGCCATCTTGTTTTTTCAAAAGCGGATGATGATAATATATATATATATATATATATATATGTATATATATATATTCATTTAATGTACATATTAGTGGACATTATTCGACAATAAACTCAGTTTGTATAAAGTAGTATAAGTACTTTATGTGAAAGTTCCCGATGTGTGACTTACTAATTATATTACAAAATAAAATATTTATCTAATAATGCTCTCTTCACACAATCATATTTGAAATGTAATTACGATATTTTACCAATTAGATACATTGTTCCATCTTTGAATTAGTTCTCACTTCATTTCACTCATTCTCCCATTCTCTCATTCTTGTGTAAATGCACACTTTACATAATTACACACAGACGCAGACACACACACACACACACACACACACACACACACACACACACACACACACACACACACACACACACACATATATATATATATATATATATATATATATATATATGTTAGGTAATATATATCATTTAATATAGAAATGGCTTCTACAGTACTAGAGTTATTTCTTTCGAAGGAAATAATCAGGAAAGGCTGATGATTTCCTTCGAATGAAACAGCTCTAGTTCTGTAGAAGCCATTCTATATTAAAGCTTGTTATATATACTCTACTAATGTATTGAGTACCTTCCTTACTGTGGTTACACCCGATTGGACCCGAGACTGATATATATATATATATATAATTGTTTCTACTTTTGGCACAAGGCCAGCAATTATTCCATTGTATTACTGGTACTTTATTTTATCGATATATATATATATATATATATATATATATATAAGATCAAAAGATGGTTAATGATCTTATATTATGTATACTCCAGTCCTACAAACTGTAGAGTGCTTCTTATCCGATATCTGCATTGCTTTATTGTACTACAATAAAACTCACCTCCTACATTATATATATATATATATATATATATATGGCAAGCCTAAGAAAAAGAATGGAAAATCTCGTGTTAAAAATAAGCCATTATATATATATATATATATATATATATATATATATAATGGCTTATTTTTTAACACGACATTTTCCATTTTTTTCCCTTGTTTCATGTATGAGAGTTTTGTGTTTTAAAACCACAACAATTTTTACCTGACATCACATACAATTCTATGTGGACTTGTTACAGCTTAATTGCTATAAGTTTAGTATTTTGCCTTGTCTTTTACAACACTGGACAGGGCTTTGGCTTGAGTCAGGCAATGTGACCCCGGGTGAACCAGCAGTACAGCTGATAAGTGTCTAACCTACCAAATACCATCTCAACGGCCTGTAACCCAGAAGTTCTGTGTCTTTCGTATGTATTTATATTTATTTAAATAATTTTTCAGGTTTCCTTTTTAAAAATTTTTTTTTTATCTTGCCTTGTTTTCGTGTGTTGTCTTGACCACTCTTAGTTAATTTTCCTAGGCTTGCTAGTTATACATATATATATATATATGTGTGTGTGTGTCTGATGGTAGCTAAGATGCTTCCATATATATATATATTATATATATATATATGTGAGATGTGAGAAAAACCATAGACCCTCCATCTCAACTCTACTTTTGAAAAGCAGAACTGCGAAACCGGTTAAAGAACCAAATAAATATATATATATTTTTTTAAAATAAAATTCCAGTTGCATTTTCGATTTCATCCTTTTTTCTTTATACTTTCACTCGTATAGGACACCTCGGTTATTTTTCATTTTGTAAAAAAAAAACTCACTTTCTAATATATATATATATATATAACTGGTAAGCCTATGAAAAAAATATATATAGATATATATATACAAAATATAAAACAATCAAATCTTAGTTTAATACTTTAAATGTATTAAACTGTATGTTATTTCTCTGAGGTTTTATACCTTGTCGAGTGGTTGGCTGCACTGCTGAATGCATTCGTCGGGTTAGCTGCAGCTTGAGTTTCGAATATGCTGTACTTCCATGTGTATATATATATATATATACATATCTGTATGCGGATATCTATGTAAGCTTATGTTTATATATTTGTTTGTCCATGCTTATGCAATTTCAAACACATAAGCGACGCATAATTTTAAGTTAAGTATAGACAAATACACTACCACGATCAAAACATTTTATATCTATTACGGAATATTGAATGAAGATATCAGCTTGTGGTGTTAGGAAATATTCACTGAAGCTGTATTGGTTTCATTTTGTTAAGAGTCAGACATAATATTTTTAAAACGATATTATAAATATCACATTACAGGAATATCAATTGTATTAACATCGTAATGTATTAGCAAGAACAAGAAGATAATATACAGAAAAGTAGTGTGCATATATATATATATATATATATATATATATATATATATATATATATATATATATATATATATATATATATATATATATATATGCATATACATATATATATATATATATGTGTGTGTGTGTGTGTGTGTGTGTGTGTGTGTGTGTGTAATTATATGTGGATTCCTTTCGAAATCATTTATTTATATGTATCTCTCTCTCTCTCTCTCTATATATATATATATATATATATAAGTTATGTAATAAACAACATAAGATAATTATTTCATTTACCAGTGGTTTCTTGAAAGCAAACAAATTTGCTTTCAGTCAGCAGAATTAAAAAATCCTGGTGTATTTATTGAAAGTGGATTTGAAAATCCACTTTCAATAAATGCATATTAAACATTTGTTGATTAGACACTACCTTGCTCACAAGTGTTTTTTTTAGCTTCATATCATGTCTCCCTGTTTTATCTGATGAGAACGCAAATATCGTCCCAGGATGATATTTGTTTTTGAAATGCGCATAATAAAATACATGGAACTCTTTTAACCATCTTTTAATTTCTTCTTATATATATATATATATATATATATATATATACAAGTTAATATAAATTAATATATGATAAACACATAAGTGTTTGTATTGCAAAAGACGAAGTTAGCTAGAATGAAATAAACTAATTAAAATAAATATACTTTGTCTGTCTCGATATAAATCAATAAAAACAAAACCATATTGGCAAAAGCCGTGATTCCTGGACAAATTTAAATTTCAAAATCCAAACCTGCTCCGTAGATGAATTTGAACTTCAAAACCCAAATATGTTTCGCAACGATGGTATAAAAAGTGAAATATTCAAATCTTCTGTGCTTATCAACAGGAATCCAGAAAAATTAGGACATTTCACCTCAAAAAAATTTTGTAGGACTGGTTCACAAGTACAAAATGCACGAGGTACACCAGCTTATGTGTTTATCATATATTAATTTATATTAACTTGTATTTCACGGCTCAGAAATGCTTCTTTCTTTTAGCTAATTAATTGTAAATGACTGTTTGAGTTTAAAACTCTAAATATAATATAATATATATATATATATATATCGGACTGAGTTCAAATCCCGCCGAGGTTGACTTTGCCTTTCATCCTTACGGGGTCGATAAAATAAAGTACCAGTAATGTACTGTGTAATTGCTGGCCTTGTGCCAAAAGTAGAAACAATTATTATTACAGTGTCTAACATAGAGTTCATGTCCTTTACGTTCTGAGTTCATATCGCACCGAGGTTAATTTTGCCTTTCATCCTTACGGGGTCGTTAAAATAGAATACCAGCAACACTCTGGGTGGATTGAATCAAGTTTCCCCCCTCCCTCAAGTTGCTGGCCTTGTGCCTATATCAGAAAACACTCTGTTATAAACTTTATTTTACAGAAAAAAAACATCCTCACAACAACGTATTGCACCGTCTTCAATGTCTCCTTAATGTGAACCCTGTTTTGCTAATAAAGAAAGCATTAATATGACTATTAAGAATGATTTTCTGAAGAGCAACGGGGGATAAAAACACCAAATTACGGTACTTGATAGGTTAGTAAACACAAACCATACATATTTTATGTACAAATGACTATTATATAACTAATAGACATATACACAGCAACACAGACACACTCATACACATATAAATATAAATCTCTCTCTCTCTATATATATATATATATATGCAAAAGTTCTATTTAAAATTGTTGGGATACAACAAGTAAATATTTTTATAACTGATATAAAGCACTCGACAAGTATTTGGAGTAGATGACTTCCAAAAACAATGGTTGCATTTTAATAGGGTACGTCAAAGCTTATTTCTAAAACTGTTATATATTGTATTTTGTCTGATGAAGGCATACCATAATTTAATTTGGTATCCCTGAAATATGTATAATGAAATAAATATGGTTTTATAAATATAGTTTCCATTTATTAATATCGTATATATATATATATATATATATATATATATATATATATATATATATATATATAGGTGTAATTAATCATTCAGAAATATCATATATTGATGATACACATTTTACCATTCTGAAGGTGGCACACACGCATTGAGAAAATATTCACACACACACACACACGTTTATATATATATATATATATATATATATATATATATATATATAACTGCCCTTACACATACATAACCATTGTTATATAGGTAGAAAGAAGGATGTGCATACGTAGATATGTTTATTTATATATGTATATACATACATATCCATATATATATATATATATATATATATATATATATATATATATATATTGAGATATATATATATATATATATATATATATATATATATATATAGGTAAATATATTTATTTCATGTATGTATAAATATACATATGTATATATGGATATGGATATATATATATATAGGTAAATATATTTATTTATGTATGTATAAATATGAACATATGTATATATGTATGGATATATGGATATGTGTATGTATATATATTTAATTATGTCTATATAAATGTACATATATGTATATGTATGTATATGGATATATATATATATATATATTAATTTATGTATTTATATATGGATACATATATGTATACATATGTGTTTGTATGTGTAAAAATATATATAAACACTTATACATAAAGTTACCGCGAATGTGCGTATAATAGGAGGAGAGTGAGAGAGATGTCGACTAGATGTACACAATTTCATACATGACAATTTATTTAATTTAAACTGGGGTAGATGTAATTTAATTTGAAAATTTGTTAAAAATCTTTTTCTTTTTTTCTTTTACTATTTTTACACAGGGAAATAAAAGTTTCATCTATTTTTTTTTTCTATTCAAATTCACGGTATTTTTTGGGCAAAATGTATTTATTATATAAATAAATATTTGTATAATTTAGAGCATATATTTCATAAAATTTAATATATTAATATTTGTGTATTGTAAAATATTTATGAATAAATGTGACTGTCTGCGTAAGTCTATCTATCTATCTATCTATCTATCTATCTATCTATCTATCTATCTATCTATCTATCTATCTATATATCTATCTATCTATCTATCTATATCTATATCTATATAGATATATATAGATATATATATATATATATATATGTGTGTGTAGAGGTTATATTTAATTTGTTGGGATTCAACAAGCTTAAACATTTTTATAACTGATATAAAGCACTCAACAAATTAGTGGAGTAAATACACAATATATAAATAAATTCAAACTATATTTATAAAACCATATTTATTTTATTATACATATTTCAAGGGCAACCAAGGCAAATTATGGTGCGCTTTCATCGGATAAAATACAGATTTGTTTTATAAATAAATATTGACATACCCGGAAAAAGATAACCTTAACGGTTGGAGCTTACTGGATATATGTATATATATATATATATATATATATATATATACGTTATTCCGGGTTGAGTCGGAGGTAACCACAGTAAGTAAGGTACTCAATACATTGCAGAGTA
>OZ024748.1:6970999-6973499 GCA_964016885.1 Eledone cirrhosa
AGTATATATATATGTATATATATATATATATATATATATATATATATATATATATATATATATATATATATATATATATATATATACACATATATACATATATATATATATATATATATATATATATATATATATATATATATATATATATATATATATATATATATATATATATATATATATATATATATATATATATATACATATATATATATATACATATATAGATTCACACATACAGGAAACTACAAATATACAGATATACGTACATATAGATATGTAACTATATAATAGATAGATGTACTCACCGTGTGCCCATTTTCATCCATAGCTACCACAACCATGCCAAATGCAGTCTACAACCTTCGATGTCTTCAATAAATGTAAAACGTTTCGCTCCAATATTAGCTCATTACGTCACGTCTCTGTCCCGGATTTGGTGGTGAGTTGACGGGGGGGAAGGAGTTCAATGCATGTTTGTCTATATTATCAATAATGGCGGGCCGGGGGAGGGACATTAAACAACCACCTCCACCGCCGCCACCACTTTATGTTATCACTCACCGAACACTAAACGATTTTTTTTTTATTTATTTATTCCTTTCTTTATTGTTTTTATTGAGAATTGTTTTGTGTTTCTCTCTCTCTCTCTATTTGCCTTCCTTGGTTTACACATTAAAGTCTTTATTCTCGTTCTTCTCTTTTGTTATCATGATGATCACGACGATGATGATGATGATGATGATGATGATGATGATGATGATGATGATGATTAAACTGATGATGATACTGATGATGATGATGATGATGATTATAATGATAGTGTTGGTATTATTGGTATTGTTTGTTGTTGTGGTGATGGTGTTGGTGTTGTTTGTTGTTGTGGTGCTGGTGATGGTGTTGGTGTTGTTGTGGTGATGGTGTTGGTGTTGTTGGTTGTTGTGGAGCTGGTGTTGGTGTTGTTGTGGTGATGGTGTTGGTGTTGTTTGTTGTTGTGGTGCTGGTGATGGTGTTGTTGGTTGTTGTGGTGCTGGTGATGGTGTTGTTGGTTGTTGTGGTGATGGTGTTGTTTGTTGTTGTGGTGCTGGTGTTGGTGTTGTTGGTTGTTGTGGTGATGGTGTTGGTGTTGTTGGTTGTTGTGGTGCTGGTGATGGTGTTTTTGGTTGTTGTGGTGATGGTGTTGGTGTTGTTGGTTGTTGTGGTGCTGGTGTTGGTGTTGTTGGTTGTTGTGGTGCTGGTGTTGGTGTTGTTGGTTGTTGTGGTGATGGTGTTGGTGTTGTTTGTTGTTGTGGTGCTGGTGTTGGTGTTGTTTGTTGTTGTGGTGCTGGTGTTGCTGTTGTTGGTTGTTGTGGTGCTGGTGTTGGTGTTGTTGGTTGTTGTGGTGCTGGTGTTGGTGTTGTTGGTTGTTGTGGTGATGGTGTTGGTGTTGTTTGTTGTTGTGGTGCTGGTGTTGGTGTTGTTGTTTGTTGTGGTGATGGTGTTGTTTGTTGTTGTGGTGCTGGTGTTGGTGTTGTTGGTTGTTGTGGTGCTGGTGTTGGTGTTGTTGGTTGTTGTGGTGCTGGTGTTGGTGTTGTTGGTTGTTGTGGTGCTGGTATTGGTGTTGTTGGTTGTTGTGGTGATGGTGTTGGTGTTGTTTGTTGTTGTGGTGCTGGTGTTGGTGTTGTTGGTTGTTGTGGTGATGGTATTGGTGTTGTTTGTTGTTGTGGTGATGGTGTTGGTGTTGTTGGTTGTTGTGGTGCTGGTGTTGGTGTTGTTGTTTGTTGTGGTGATGGTGTTGGTGTTGTTTGTTGTTGTGGTGATGGTGTTGGTGTTGTTTGTTGTTGTGGTGCTGGTGTTGGTGTTGTTTGTTGTTGTGGTGATGGTATTGGTGTTGTTGGTTGTTGTGGTGATTGTGTTGGTGTCGTTGTTTGTTGTGGTGCTGGTGTTGGTGTTGTTTGTTGTTGTGGTGATGGTGTTGGTGTTGTTTGTTGTTGTGGTGATGGTGTTGGTGTTGTTTATTGTTGTGGTGCTGGTGTTGGTGTTGTTTGTTGTTGTGGTGATGGTATTGGTGTTGTTGGTTGTTGTGGTGATTGTGTTGGTGTCGTTGGTTGTTGTGGTGATGGTATTGGTTTTGTTTGCTGTTGTGGTGATGGTGTTGACGGTGTTTGTTGTGGTGTTAGTGTTGTTGTTGTTGTTGGTGGTGTTGGTGGTGGTAGTGGTTTTGGCGGATATATTCTGGGGACTGTTCATCGATTAAGATCAACCCCAGTATTTGTCTGGTATTTTATATTATCCAGCTCGGGAGGTAAAATGTCAGAGTAGAACTCGGTATATATAATTTAATGGCTTGTAACTTTACGTTACTATTGGTTCACCAACTTGATCCCTCGAGGAATAGGAAACCACGACTCTGATGAGCTATTGATTCCAGAGTCGTGTCCGATATATACGGATCGTACTCTGAACTAACCAATCCCGAAACGTGCGTCACACCTGAATAAACTTGATGCTAATTTGACAA
>OZ024748.1:7015999-7033499 GCA_964016885.1 Eledone cirrhosa
TGTGTGTGTGTGTGTGTGTGTGTGTGTGTATATATATATATATATAATGGTGTCGTCTGCATTGTTCCACTCTTACTCACTCTTGAAATAAACAAATATAGAAATAAAGAAATATTGTAAAATAATAAACAAATAAAACTAGTTTATGTTGATTGAACAGGAGTAAATCATGGTTGTTGTTGTGGTTGTTGTTGTGGTTGTTGTTGTTGTGGTTGTTGTTGTGGTTGTTGATTGTAGATTTATTTAGATTGTTTGGGTTTTTTGTTTAGCTTTGGTTTCTGGGATTTCATATACGTAACCAGACTGAAAAAAAACATAGGTAGATAGATAGATAGATAGATAGATATATTTCTTTATTAGCCACAGGGGCACAAAAGAAGGGGACAAATACAAAGGGGGAAGTTTACATACAATAAAAACGTGTAAAATGTTATCACAGATGGAATTTAAAAGTTAGTCGATTTTCCCCAATAGAGGGAGACAGTTTATATGGGTAACACAGACCCCCGAAAAAAATGTGCAACCCTCATCTCCAGGAGTACGAAGAGCTTGTACTCCTTTCCTCTCCTCCTCCTTTTCCTCAACCTACAGGCTGATATAGAGAGAAGGCCCATTCACTCGGGCCATTCTCGCCACTTTCACCCACCTTTCATAAAACTTGCTGGGGTACAGCACCTCTCTCTCCATCCTGATTCTTCTTCCAAAGTGGTATTTGAAAAAAAGAATCAGTTGTTGGCCGGAGAGAAAGGTGTCTGACCTCAGCCCTTTCAACCTTGTCCACCATACAACCTCTTTCGCCATAGCTATCACACAAAGGAAAACCGCCTCTCCTTCGTTTTTGAAGGAGGGTGGCGGTTTGATCATGACAATGGACTCGGTGGTCAACTGGATTGGTCCCACCCGCGACAATAGTCGTTCCACATAGCCCCACAGGTCAGTGACGCCCGGGCAGTGTATGAATGCGTGCGCGACGGTTTCTTCGTCTCGCACGCACCTCGGACAGATCTTTTTTGCAGGGTCCCTGCCCGGGCGCCCATGTCTGTAGAGCTTGTCTCGAACTGGTAGAGCTCCTCGGTAGCACTGCCAGGCCAGGGACTTTTGGAAGTTGTCCATCGGTCCCGGGCGGAAGGTCCTACCGTACAGACTGGCCAGTTCATCTTCCTCCACGCCTAGAGTTTCACCGAGCGCGTCGTCGCACTTGCTGCGGACCAACCCTCTATAGAATGACGAAGTGGAGTCTCCACTGATCGCCGGGTCCGCCTGCCAGAGGGCTGTGAGCGCCTGAGCACATTCGATGTGCCAGTCGCCCATTTTCCTCGGTCTCTGCTTGACCCAGGACTGCAGCTCGGTCAGCGAGACGAGTCGTGGGAAGGCTCGCCTCACGAACGGGGCCCACACCGGTTGTCCGGTGAGGAATACGTAGAGATGCCGCAGCCTGAGCGCGTGTTTGCGCATCGTCAACCACGGCATCCCCAGCCCTCCGTTAGAAGGGTGTTGGCAGCAGATGGATCTTCTTACCAAAGGAGCCCGCCTCTTCCAAAGGAATCGGAAGAGGGCGCGCTCCATTTTGGCGAGCGTTTTGGCTGGACAAGGCACGACGGTCAAGCGGTAGTAGATGGCGGACGCTATAAAAGTGTTCGCCACCTCCGCTCGACCTTTCAAGGATAGTTTGCACTCGGCCCACTTCTGGGTGAGTGCAAACACCTTGGCCGTCACTTCGTTCCAGTTCTTCTCCACCTGGAGGTCCGGACCAAACCAGACCCCGAGCAGCTTTACCGGTCCTTCCGTCCAGCGTCCGACGACGCCATCGGAAGGCATCGGTCTGCCTCTCCACGATCCGAGTTGCAAACCGATGGACTTGTCCCGGTTCAGCTTCGCTCCTGTGAGACTTTCGTATTCCTTTAGTAAGGTGCCGACTTCCTCGATTTGCGAGGCGCTCGACACCATTACTGTCACGTCGTCGGCGTAGGCCGACGCCGCTTTCCGCAGTCCCGGTTCCAGAGGGATGCCCTGCAATAGCTCCAGCTTCCGCAGTAGTGGCTCGAGAGTCAGTACGTACAGAAGGGAGGAGAGAGGGCATCCCTGTCGAATGGATCGCGTAATATGGAACGGCTCCGAGAGGTAACCGTTCACCTTGACCCTTGAGCAGATGTTGCTGTTGTGCATTGCAGCAATCCAGCCCCTGAACACGGGTCCGAAGCCTGCCGCCTCGAGCACCGCATCCAGGTAACGATGGTCAACCCTATCGAAAGCCTTAGACTGATCCAAGTTGATCAGGGCCCCACCGAAGCCGGGTTTACACCCTACCCTCTCTATGATGTATCGCATGAGGTGGAGGTTGTCGTGTATGGACCTGGTCGGGATCGCGCATGTCTGCGCTTCTCCCACCAGGTTCTCGACGACAAGCGCCAGCCTCTTTGCCAACACCTTGGCCAAAATCTGTAACTCTGTGTTTAGCAGAGTTATGGGCCGGAAGTTGCCTATGTCATCCCCCTTATTCTCGTCCTTCCTGATTAGTGTGACCACGCCCCCGGTTACAGAATTGGGAATTCTCCCGTTCTGTTGCCAGTTGCAGTAGACCGCTTCCAGGAGACCGGAGAATAAGTCCGGCATTGCTACGTAAAATTCGTAGGGTAGACCGTCGAGACCTGGAGATTTGCGTTTGCCGCATTGGCTCAGCGCGTCCCCTATCTCAGTGGCTGAAATCGGCTTTTCGCAGAACTTCGCCTCGCTGTCCGAGAGTCGCGGTAGGCCGTCGAGGTATGGACCGAAATCCATAGCCTCTCCCGGCGCGCCGCTCCCCCCGAACAGCCGAGCAAAGTGCCGCTGAAAAGCCGCACACATCTGCTTCGGCTCACGTATCACGCGTCCGTTTTGGTCCTTCAAAGACCGAATCGTGGACTTGTTGCCACTTTTTGCCTCCGTCACTCGGGCCCAGCTAACAGCTTTGGCTCCCTCGTTTCCCAGAGCACGTATTTTGCTTCTGACAACGCAGCCCTCGTGCTTTGCGTCGAAGAACTGGTCCAAGGCCGTTCTCGTTGCTAGCACGCTGGCTACGTTGCCACTTCTAATAGCCTCTTCTACTTTATCTACCAGTTCCTTCTCGGTTCTATTTCTATCTAACGCTAATTCTTTACTAAAAACTATCGAGTCTAATCTAACTGCCCTCTTGAGAGAGTACCACCATCTGTTGTTGACAATGGCCCCTGTCAAGTGCTGTTTAACTAAAGTGCTAATCCGTCTACTGTAGGCTTTGCTTGTCGGTAACGACAAGTTCAGCTTCCAGTAGCCGGGTCCTTGTCTATGGGTTCTATCAAGGTTGGCCATGCAGGTCACTAGTTTGTGATCTGAATAGGCAACCATGAACATTTGTGGACAGCTTAACATGTCCCTATCCTTATTTCTAACTAGAACCCTATCTAGGTACGATCTAGATGTTCCGCTACGATTACTCCACGTCCACAGTGGCGCAGTCGGAAAATCTAGTCGATATCTATCGGCCAGGTCAAATCGGTCGATTAACTGTTTGAGGCTGTTACACCCCCCTTTATCGGGACATGCTCCCACATAGTCCCAACGTGCATCTAGGATTCCATTCCAGTCCCCCACTAAAAGCAAGGAGCGGGACGTTCCCAGAAAAGTCTCTAGACGTTTGAAGAAGTCTGGCCGCGGTGTCCCGGATGGGGCATATGCGGCCACCAGCCTGAACGCTCCACCTTCACTACCGTCAACGTCTAGGACCACCAGTCGACCCTCCGGGTCCAGATGTACCGTCTGTGTTACGAGGCCCAGGTGTTTCCGCAGCAAAACGGCAACTCCGCCCCCACCCCCCGGTTGACAGAGAGATGCGTAGATCTCAAAGTCATCGAAGATGGGGGCCAGCTGTCGCTCGCCGTGGATCCTGGACTCGCAAATGGCTACCACATCCAAACTGTGCGACCTGAGGTCGTTTAAGAGTTTGCCCTGTTTCCAGGGCATCCCCAGGCCGCGTACGTTCACACATCCAACTCTTATATTGGCCATGTTGGTGCTGAAAAGTTAAAAGAGGAAAAGAGATCACTCACCCTTCGCCTCCTGGGGACCAGGCCGCACGATTTCCATGGGGGTGTTGGAGGGGTTGTCTGGATGGGTGGTGGTTTCCGGCGGGGTGGGGACGCAGATGTTTGGTGGGGTGGGGTCTGGTGGAATGGGGGTGTCTGGGGTGGGGAGGCATTTGAGAAGGACGCGGTTGAGTGGTTTCACGCAGGAATTCCCCACATCCTTCTCAAATGTTTCTTTTAGGGACCTATAAGTTTGTATAGGGACCCTAATCAGTTTTAGGTTCATTTTTTTGATAGATAGATAGATAGATAGATAGATAGATAGATAGATAGATAGATAGATAGATAGATAGATAGATAGGTAGATAGATAGATAGATAGGTAGATAGATAGATAGATAGATAGATAGATAGATAGATAGATAGATAGATAGATAGATAGATTTATTTAAAAGGGGACAATACAAAGACATGCCGGGTATTTTACATACAGTCGTGTAAAAAATATAAAAACAAACAATTACAACAATCGAAATCCCCAATAGGAGGGAAGCGCCACAAATGGGTTGTTTAATACCCCGATA
The DNA here is from genome assembly GCA_964016885.1 of Eledone cirrhosa. Taxonomy (NCBI): domain Eukaryota; kingdom Metazoa; phylum Mollusca; class Cephalopoda; order Octopoda; family Eledonidae; genus Eledone; species Eledone cirrhosa. The sequence goes on from OZ024748.1 coordinate 7,020,623, forward strand.
GATAGATAGGTAGTCCGACACACAGATGAGTTCATTCCTCCGTGGAGACAAACTGCAGTCCACGAACTAATTAGAACAGGAGTTTCGACGGTGACCGGCAGGAAAAGAAAGCGATCGATCAACTCCCAGTATTTTGGATGGGCAGAATCGGTAGAGCGTCGGACGCCATGCTTTGACGACGTTTAAAATTACGGCCCTCGCCATTCTGAGTTCAAATCCCGTCGAGGTTAACTTTGCCTTTCATCCTTACGGGGTCGATAAAATAAAGTACCAGTAATGCACTGAGATAATTGCTGGCCTTGTGCCAAAAGTAGAAACAATTATTTTGGTTTTATTTTACGTTCTCGGTGTTGGCGGGATCTGTTCGAAATATATATTGCATTCTCCATTTCATGCTACAAAAACTAGCGACAGATAGGCCTGCCACCTGTTCTGGGAGGCGTGGGATGGATGCACAAAGTTTGCGTATTCTGAGACACAAAAGAGGGTCTGGAAGAGAGCAAACCTTAACAGTTGGAACCGTCAGCGATACTGGTGACAATATTCAGGTTCTGACCGTAGTGTGTGTGTGTATCTGTTAGATATATCGGAGTAAGGTGATCGGATCAAATAGCAGCGGTAAGAGTACAGAGAGTAATGCAGGCTAAATGGAGTTCATTTCACTTACTTTTACAAAAGCAGTTCAGCATGAGTAGAGAACTATTTTTTTTCCACAACTCAAGTACATAATAAACTAGATAGCAGCCTACAACAACAACAACAATAATGATAATAGCAACAACAACAACAACAACAGCAGCAATAATAGTAATAATAATAGCAACAACAACAAAAAATAGCAACAACACCAATAACAACATAGAGAATAGCAACAATAAGAACAACAACAGCAGCAACAACAACAGTAACAATAGTAGTAGTAGTAGTAGTAGTAGTAGTAGTAGTAGTAGTAGTAGTAATAGCAAAAACAACAAAAACAGCAACAACAATAACACTAATAACATAGGCAATAACAACAACAATAGAAACAACAACAGCAGCAACAACAATAAGACAAACAAAAACAGCAAGAGCAACAACAATAACAACAACGTTTGACCTGGTTTCACCCTGAAATAACCTAATTTGACCTCATGCTTCTTCTTATGAATGAAAATGTTTCTCCTTTGATCTTAATTGCAGCACTAAATAAATAAATAAATAAATAAATAAATAAATAAGAAGCAACAGCTTTTTTTTTTCAGCGTCTTTCATCTGAGGGAGTCACATATATATTTATGGCTTTGTAATTGTGGATATTGTCAGAGTTGGTAGATTGGAGGGATTCAAGGGAGGTAAATAGTAGGAAGGAAGAGGTGGGAGGAGTGGGGGCTTGTTGAAGAAGAAGAAGAAGAAGAAGAAGAAGAAGAAGAAGAAGAAGAAGAAGAAGAAGATACATACATACATCCTCTCCTCCGCACAATACACATACACAAACGCACTCACAAAGACACTAAGACACACACACACACACACACCGAAAGCAACACAAACAAAATAATATTTACTATAGTCCCTTCGTCCAGCTTTTACTAATATTTCGTTTGTTGTTGTTGTTGTTGTTGCTGTTATTGTTCTTCTTCTTGGCTCACTTATTCCTGAGAGGGTCGTGGGGGCAAAGTCCTCAAATACTCCTTTCTGCGGGTTCTGTCAGAAAAACAACCGTCTCCAACTTATCTGGCTGGATCCCCAAGCGAGACTAGCCAAGATCATGGGTGTTATCCAACCATCTTGCTCGGGATCTAGCCCTGGGTCTCCTGCCGGTTGGTTTTGCCCGTAAAATCTGTCCAGCAATTCTTTCCTGAAACATTCTAACCATATGGCCGTAGTATTCGAAGAAGTAGCAGCTTTACGTGGAGTGATTCTCCGAGTTACACATTCTATCGAGTAACTTTACTCCAAAGAACCTTCAGAGGAACCCCATTCTAACCACATGTCTGTAATATCGGAGCTGTGATCTCTCTATTCTGAGAAGTAGAGGCCCCTAGCTATGCACTCTATCAGGTAACGTTACTCCAAAGAGCCTTCAAAATGAAAAACAACATTGACCTCGGCGGAATTTCAACATAGAGCAGAGTAATCCGGAACAACTTACCTTCTAGAACATATAGAAACATTGTTTAATATCTACGCAACGTTTTAAGGTAGTAAGATGTAATATAAGAGAGATTTGGCTCTTATTTCTAGCAGATCGAACGACCTCATACAGCTATCCCTTGACACATGGGCTCCTAGGTAACCAATACTGTTGAATAGGTCATCCAATACTTTAATTAAAGACGATAGAAAACCGGATATTAACGGATAACTGGTGATTAAAGTAAGTTGATTAAAACCACATATATAAAATCTATCTTGTCTCCCATAGGACGCCATATTGACCGTTCTGTTATTGTCTTTAGGTGAATGACATTACAATTATCAGTCATCTTAAAACCTTTACACACACTCCCCCCTCTCTCTCTCTCTTTATTTCTCTTTCTCTCTCTTTCTCTCTCCCTTGCCTTGTGTTTGTGTGTGCGCATATATATATATGTATGTATGTATGTAAGCATGCCTTGTGATTCTCTCTCTCTCTCTCTCTCTCTCTCTCTATATATATATATATATATATATATATATATATATATATATATATATATATATATATATATATATATATATATACACATAGCTATATATAAGTATATATGGATATATATGTATGTATATATATATATATATATATATATATATATATATATATATAGAGAGAGAGAGAGAGAGAGAGAGAGAGAGAGAGAGAGAGAGAGAGAGAGAGAGAGAGACTCACAAGGCATGCATACATACATACATATATATATATATATATATATACTATAATACGGAAAGGTCAACTAGTTCAGAATTGAGAACAAATGCTTCAGGCTAAATATTGTTTTAGAGTGAATCATGATAACAATATTGATGTCTATATATTTATATCCTTTATCTACATATCTATCTATCTTCCCATTTATTTGGTTCTTTATGTACGACCAAGTACAGAAGTTTCAAATCAATTCTATAAATAATAAGCTGTTGTGTCGTATATCCATTTTCTCGTCAATCTATCTTTAGTATCTTTGTTTTGTGATGTCCCGTTTAATAAAGACTGAGTTTTGCTGATGTCCTTTCTTATTTCCTTGATTTAAACCTCTTCTTTGAATCCCAAACCTCTTCTTCCACCTAGGTTCTGTCCTTTCTCGTCTGTTTTACCTTGTTTTGATGCCAAGTAATTTTTCTCACCACATTTGCAGCTGCTTTGAGGATGATATTGTATTGTTGAAGATTATTATTTTATTATTAGATCCTACCGAGGTTAGCTTTACTTTTCATCCTTACAGGGTCGATAAAATAAAGTACCAGTAATGTACTGGTGTGGTTTTAATCAACTTTCCCCTCCCCTTCAAATTGCTGGCCTTGTACCTATAGTAGAAACAAGTATTATTATTGTAGAGGGTTGGACGCCATGCTTTCCAGCATAGTTACGTCCCTTTACGATCTGAGTTCAAATCCCGCCGAGGTTGACTTTGCCTTTCATCCTTACGGGGGTCGATAAAATAAAAGTACCAGTAATGCACTGGGTAATTGCTGGCCTTGCGCCTAAAGTAGAAACAATTATTATTATTATAGTTCACACCATTCTCTAGTAAATACTAATGTGATAAACTTCTCGGTCATTTGTGGTTAATGTTTCCTACTCTCTTAACTTAGCTGCGTTTTTTATATAGCAATCCAACTGGCGAAAATAGTATATGATACATAAATTTGAGTGTATATATATATACAACGTGTGTATGTGTGTATGTATTTATGTATGTGTCTATATATATACGATCATTTATATGTGTATGCGTGTTTGTGTGAATGTGTGTATGTTTGTCTGTGTATATCCGTGTGTGTATATGTGTATGTATGTCTGTGCGTCTGTATGCCCAAGACGTTTTCGTCAATACCAATTATGTAAGATTTATGTCACATCAGGAGGGAGAAACGGTCAACGTTTCACCTTCCTCCATCTTAAAACATTTTAACTATAACCTATAATTTAACACATCCATTGTGGTGAACTAACTAAAGAGTATTGAATCAATATTTATCTTTCTTTTCTTCCCCCATCAACTAGCTGATACGTTGATCATCATCTTCAGTGTCACCACCACCATCACCATCACCAGCAACTCCGCCACTTCAAACATTGCCATCAACACCATGAAAATCATCATCTCCGCACCATCTTCATCACTGATACCAGCATCAGTACCAAAAAAAAAAAAATAAATAAAAAAAAAAAAAAAAACACCCACCTTCGCCAGCACCACCACCAACAACAACAACAGCATTACCAACAACAAGAACAACAACAACATTATCAATGTCAACTTATTCTAATATGCAGACAGCAATAAAAAGATATTAAATATTTATTTATTGAACCGTTTGTTTGTTTCGTGGCTCTTGTGGGATGAAAAGCATTCATTATATCATTATCATATATATATATATATATGTGTGTGTGTGTGTGTGTGTGTGTGTGTGTGTGTGTGTGTGTGTGTGGATATATGTTATATTTTTGGGAGGGTCATGCTACCAATAAAAACACACAAAAATCTTATAAAACGGATACAATAACGAACATAGTAAGATATAGATACATATATATCCATATCTATTGATGTTGTTTTTAGGTTTGTTTTTATTTGGGTGGCTTGGGTGTTTTAGTTTTCTTTTCTTATTTCTTTTTCGATGAGTTAACTAAACTATTTTGCCACTAGTGTCAGTTTATTTATTAATCTATGCCAAAAGATATATATATATATATATATATATATATATATATATATATATATATATACATAATTGCATACATATATTTGAATATCTGTATATATATAAAGAGAGACAGATTAAGATAGATAGAAAGAAATGATTTAATGTGCTTCTTATCTTAAACAAAAAAAATAATTATAAATCGCTACTCACCGGAGAGAAGACTAAATTTAAAGCTAGCCAGACGAGGGAAATGTTTCTTTCCGTGGAATTTTCGGTTTTTTTTTTGGTTTTGGTTTTTTTCTCCGTTACAATAAATTATAGACAAAAAAGAACCAGAAAAAATATTCGTATTATAAACTTTAAATAATGAAATAAAAAATAGTTATCGCCCATCACAGACTATCCCATCATAAACAATTCTGGTCTAAAGCTGTTTAACGCCAGCCTCGCACAATTTTCTCTATAAGTCCTTCTGGACACAATTTTGTTTTAACGTTTTGTTCCGTAATGCCATCTACTTCAAATGATGATATTTTGAGTTTAAATCGTTAGAGATAGCCCCTACCCCTACAAGTTAATTGAAATAGGAAACTTGATTTTCATAAAATTACTAAATCCAGGCCTTATTATTTTTTATTTAACATGAATCCATATTTACACCCGTGCCATTACCTAGTTCAAGTATTTTATTATTTTCTTTTACTGCTGATCACATTCGACTTAGTTAAGATGTAACCAAATAATTCCATTTTTTAAATGACACATCGAATTATCAGAAGACCAACAGAGAATCATATTCCTTCGATCTTTTGACTTCCTGGGCCGGACCGGACCGTTGATACTGTCTGTATCAAAATATCAACTGCAAAATATCAACTCCAACCTGACGACTGACGGGAGAAAAGGACATTGTGTTTGTTCTCGGTCATTACTACCATTGACAATTTCATACGGTTAATCTATTTTGGTTAAGTAGATTTGAATAACAAAGATAAAATAACAAGCTGCAAATATAAAATATGTTCTTCACAGCTTTTTACTGCCACATACACAAACACATAAAATCAAATTGTTCGCATCTTCGCTCTTTTGTGCATATATTTTATGCAATATTTGTTGTTTATTTAAAATTCTACAATTATAGTTTAAAGCACAAATACCATTACCTCTATCTACTACTCTCAAGCTGTCTGTTCTCTCTCAAACACCCTCTGCCTCTCTTTCATTCTCTCTCTCATTGACTCTCTCTCGCTCTACCCCATTCCTTCTTTCTCTTCCAATCTCTATCCCTCACTCACTCTCTCTCTCTTTAACACCACTTCTTTCTCTCCCACGCTCTCTCTCTAACACCACTCCTTTATCTCCTACTCTCTTTATCCCTCACTCTCTTTCTCTAACTCATCTCTCTCACACATTCTCTCTTTCCATCTCTTACCCCCATCTCTCTCTCTATCACTCTTTAAATAGTAAAGCTCATATTTAAATGACACAAACTTCCACTTAGAAAGCAGTAAGTAAATCCTGTGTTGCTTATATCGTTTAATTTCTGTCAGCACAATTAGAAAGATAAAGATGGCCGTAGGAGCAGACGTGACTGTACGATAACCCAACACGTTTCATATAAAATTCGCCATTAAAAGCTACAAGTGATAATTTACCAACTTGTCTCATTCAACCACACAACTCACATTCTCCATTTTATCCTGTTTTTTTTTGTTTCTTTCTTTCTTTTTTGCTATTTTTGGTGATTTTTTTAAAATAAAAAAATCATTTTATTTGCATTTTTGTATATTTATTTCTATATCAACCACAAATTTACAGATCTAACGGCTACTTTATAGAATATATCATAGCGAAATCACTGAACGATATGCTGTTGTTATTATTGTTGTTTAACCACAGGTCAGTCTTGATTTAACCAGTGTCTAATGGTTTCCTATATAGGCACAAGGCCAGCATATTTTTCTTGGGGGGGGGGGGGAGTCGATTCAATCAAGCCCAGTGCGTGACTGATACTTTATTTTATCGACCCCGTAAGGATGAAAGGCAAAGTTAACCACAGCGGGATTTGAACTCAGATCATAAAGGGCCGCAACTCTATGCTGCAAAGCATGGCGTCCGACCCTCTACCGATACTGCCAATCCACCACCCTTAACAAGTATATAATGAAAAGCATTTTAACCAACCTTATTTCAGCTTTTATTCAAACATAATGTATTTTAGACAATATGTCCCACAGTATTGGCCATAGTGTAATAAGTTGTGACTTCAGAGATATTTAGTTGATTATTTCTATAAAGAATGCAATGAGCCATCAAGGTTTTATTTTTGTCTCCGGTTCTCTCGTTGGTTGATGAGGTATTGTTATCTAGACTCTGGTTAGAATTGGTCACTGATGGAGCATATCCAGCCATGACTCTCAATATGTCATTCAATGTGTCATTTTCTATTCAATGTGTCATTTTCTTTTAGGTGAAGATTGTATATTTCATTATTTAAAAGTACCAGTAATACACTGGGTAATTGCTGGCCTTGTGCCAAAAGTAGAAACAATTATTTACTTACTTATATTAATTGTTTGTTTGAGGAAATGTAAGAATTATTCCAATGTCAACTGTTATATATATATCCACCCTCCCCTACCACCAGAAAATGTATTAATACCACCATATTACATTGACATGATTTCCTCCGAATGAAACAGTTCTAGTCCTGTAGAAGCCATTTCTATATTAAATGTTTATACTCTGCTATGTATTGAGTACCTTACTTACTGTGGTTACTCCCGATTGAACCCGGAACACACACACACACAGACACACACACACATATATATGTGTGTGTGTATATATATATATATATATATATATATATATATATATATATATATGTATTTATTAAAATAACAGATTAAAGTTTAAGCAAAGAATCGCTGCTTTCACCCTTAACGGGATCTTCTGAAACTAAAAACCTTATTTCAGAAGATCTCGTTAAGGGTGAAAGCAGCGATTCTTTGCTTAAACTTTAATCTGTTATTTTAATAAATATTTGCTCTACGGTTCTTATATATTTGATATATATTTATCCTTATCGAGCCCTCTTTGGATTTTAGTATTCAAATTTATTATTATTACTATATATATATATATATATATATATATGTGTGTGTGTGTCTCTGTGTATATATATATATATATATGTGTGTGTGTGTGTGTGTGTGTGTGTAAATATGTGACAATTTAATATCTATGTAAAATCTGAGTAATCAATAGCAGGAAATAGAGTCGAGTATTGCAATCATTGGTCGACAACAGACATGGTGCCAGACATTTCAACAACTTATCATGTCACCTTTGTTCGCAATAAACACCTATTTAGATTTTAAATATTGTTCTTTTTTTATTTTTTACTTTTTGGTATTTTCTTATTTATTGAGTAAGGTCACGTTCAGACAGAAGCCGTTTATTCTAAACCTGATAAATACTAAGACGGTCAACTCAGATAATTGTCTCCTTTTCACTAAAGTTCCTCTCTGTAACCTCACGATATCATTCGATATCAACGTCTGACATACAACTAAGATTTTAATGAGAATTCCCTTCTCTTAATTTCTGCCGTAATATATAAACAGCGGCTAGTAAAATAGGAATTATAATTATTTCTAACATAGGAACATAGCTTCGTGGTATAGAGCATTGGGCTTGCAATCGAAAGGTTGTGAATTCAATTCTCGAACCGGGTGATGTGATTTTTTCCTTTAGCAAGACACTTTATTTCACATTACTCCAGTTTAATCAGCTGTAGAAATGAGATGATAGGACTGGGGTCCCTATCATTAAATTACCCAAGACACCTCCAACGAGATATACCTTGAAGGAGGCCAGCTAAACTTGCATAGGTGTGAGCTATAGGAGGCCAGCTAAACTAACATAGGCAAATGGCCACAAATTTATGGGGGAGGTGTATAATTGTGTAGACCGACCCCTGATTTTCACTCCTACTTTATTTAATGGCTCTGGAACGATGAAAGGCAGATATGACATCAGAGAGATTTTAATTCTCCAACGGAAAAAGATATAAGTGAATACCATAAGACTACATGTTCGTACACAATATGACTCACTAAAAATATATACAAGATGTCCCCCAAAAATGTATATGCACTTCAACAACATTCTAATAAATATTGCTTGTACAGGTAATCAAAGTATGTATACATTTTTAGGGGACACCTAAATATAATTAAAATTTGTCACGAATATACATATCTCAATGAAACGAGATCGTTAAAATATCGTTCCCTAGGAATCTACACAACCTCAAGCAACTTAACCATAATGAACCTGACCAAATGTGATATGTATAAGATATTCACATATTCTCTCTCTCTCTCTCTCTCTCTCTCTCTCTCTCTCTCTCTCTCTCTCTCTCTCTCTGTCTCTCTGTCTCTCTCTGTCTCTCTCTCTCTCTCTCTTTCTTATTCTTATATATATATATATATATATATATATATGTGTGTGTGTGTGTATGTGTGTGTGTGTGTGTGTGTGTGTGTGTATGAGAGAATCTATCAAAGTTTATAGATTAAGCTTCTATATAATTTACATATCAGTTTCCATATAATTTTCTGTTCTTCCATATTTTTGATATTATAAAGCAGTTATGGCAACTAACCGCTTCCGTATTTTATTCTAAATTAATTATTATGATATTATTAAGCTGATACAATATTGGTTTTATTGGCTTAATATAATCTGTTTCTCATTGAACTTCTTAAACTTCAATTGTATTTATTAACGAACGTGGGAAACACAGATAGATAGATAGATAGATAGATAGATAGATAGATAGATAGATAGATAGATAGATAGATAGATAGATAGATAGATAGATAGATGCATTATGACCGAGAGAGGGTAGACATGGAAAGGATATATATATATATATATTGAGAGTGAGAGAGAGAGAGCAAGATACAGTGAGAATAGTGATAGAAAGGACTCAGATATACACATAGATGGAAAAAGAGAAAGCGCGAGAGGGGGAGACTAGAGAAAGCGAGAGAGAGATAGAGCGAAGATAGTGATGGAAAGAGTCAAGGTTATATATATATATATATATATATATATATATATATATATATATATATATATATATATATATATAATGTGAGGGAGAGAGTACAGTGAGAATAGAGATAGGAAGCGAATCACATATATATGTACTTAAAGAGAGATAAAGATAGATAGATAGATAGATAGGGAGAGAAAGAGAGGAGAGGGAGAGAGAGAAAGAGAAAGAAAGAAAACAGAGTTAGAAGCTTAAAGATGGAGGTGATAACGCGATTATATCTATGTATTATAAATGTGATTCTATGATATAAAGATTAATAAAAGAACATAAAACCAAAATGGCGTCATTTACTTACATTAGCTAAATTGTTTTTCTATGGCTTCAATTAATTTTATTCGGTAGATATTAAAATATATTACAGCCGACTGATATTTATCTGTTGTGTTATTGTTAATAAAAAATATATAAAAATGGTGGTGTTGTGGTGGTGTGGTGTTGTAGTATTGTGGAGTTGTGATGGTGTTGTGGTGTGGTATTGTGGTATTGTGGTGTTGTTGTGTTGTGGTGTTGTTGTTGTGTTGTGGTGTTGTTGTTGTGTTGTGTTGTTGTGTTGTGGTGGTGTGGTGTTGTGGTGGTGTGGTGTTGTGGTGGTGTGGTGTTGTTGTGTTGTGGTGGTGTGGTGTTGTGGTGGTGTGGTGTTGTGTTGTGGAGTTGTGGTGGTGTGGTGTTGTGGTGGTGTGATGTTGTGGTGTTGTGGTGGTGTGGTGTGATGTTGTGGTGTTGTGGTGGTGTGGTGTGGTGTTGTGGTGTTGTGGTGGTGTGGTTTTTGTGGTGTTGTTGTGTTGTGGTGTTGTGGTGTTGTGGTGTTGTGGTGGTGTGGTGTTGTGGTGTTGTAGTGTTGTGGTGGTGTGGTAGTGTGGTGTTGTGTGGTGTTGTGGTGTTGTTCTACAGCAGGAAGAGTTGGAGATATTGTCTCACTCTTATGTTGTGTTTTCCTATCTAATCCGAAGACACAGTACAATAATTACTGTCGTTGTTGTTGATGTTGTTGTTGTTGTTGTTGTTAATGATGTTGATGATGATGATGATGATGTTATTGTCTTTGCTGTTGTTGCTAATGATGCTGTTTAAATGATGTCGGCTCTGAACAGATTTATAATCAAACTCACTCACACACTCATTCACACACACACGCACACACACGCACACACACACATACAGACACACAGACAGACACTCACTCACACACACACACACACACACACACATACCTATACACTCATTGACGTTTACACAAAGTTACACTTTCCCTCACACACTTATATATTCTTACAATAACTAACACACACACACACACACACACACACACACACACATACAATGATTCACACAGCCACATCCGCACACATTCTCTCGCACAATCACATTACTACACACTGACACACTATGCCACACACTCACTCATTCAGGCAGTTATTTACACATCCACACTGTCACACATACGCACTCACACAGCCATACATCCCCACACCCACACACTGTCTCACATACTTACACATTCACTTAACCACACAGACACACACATACTTACACATTCATGCATTTACGTACGCATTTACACCGCCACACGCACCCACCCACACACACACACTCATACACATTCACGCAACCACACTGCTACAGGCACACACACTCATTCACCCAACCACAGACCCACACACCAACACATAGTCTCTCACATTCATTCACGTAGTCACACACTCACACACACTGTCCCACCTACTTACACATTCATGCAATCATTCGTGTAATGAGCCAATTAGTTAATCTTGTAGAATCTTCAGGTGAGATATTACCTGAAGCCAGTCACGTAGCAAGGTAACAGTGTTCCCCATAAAAATAGCGGATCATTGATAAAACTGAATATATACACAACAGAAATCTGAAGGTGAAGAATTACTTTTTACACACACAGGTATTTATATATACAGCACTCATATATATAGAGAGAGAGGTAGATATAGGTATATAAACATATGTACATATATATATATATATATATATATATATATATATATATATAGGAACGAGTAGGACCCCGACGGCTGAGCTCAAGCCGTTTCGACGGCTAATTCTGGACTCAGAATTAGCCGTCGAAAAGGCTTGAGCTCAGCCGTCGGGGTCCTACTCGTTCCTATTACCCACTCTACTACCCTAAGTATTGAGTACTTTGGTGCGTTATGGTCCACCTGGTTCCTTACCACATTTCCTCCGTTATATATATATATATATATATATATATATATATATATATATATATATATATATATATATATAAATAAATAATAAGTAAATAAATACATATATAGATATAGATTTATAAATGCATGTACATATACATATGAATGCATATATATATATATATATATATATAAGCATATGCTGATATACAATAACAGGAAAGAAAGTGGCATTAACAAGAAATAATGAGTTATGTAGAATATATTATCATTATTATTATTATTATCATTATTATTATTGTTGTTGATGTTGTTGTTATGTACTTTCAGGCTACAAGCAAGATTAGCTCCGTGTGCTTTAAGTTTCGGCTATGTTTTATGTTATATATTTTATCTTTGTTTTTGTAGAAACAAAAAAATGCACTTCACTTAATATGTATGTAATGTCTATTCCTGTTATTTTCTGTATTTTGTGTATATGTGAAAGTTGTGAATGTAATTTAAGTAATAAGGGCGTGGCATGTCTACTATTCATATCTCCTGTATGTTATGTGTGTGCAGGGCTGCGCGTATGTATGTGTTTGTATGTGTAGTCCCTGGGAACTTTTTTACCATCCTCATACGCCCATTATGTTGGAACATTTTCATCACCCTAAAGAACCCATTATTTCAGACTCTACCGATTAAGTCTATTTCCTTATATATGTATTCCAATATAATTTCCTCCATT
>OZ024748.1:7071766-7081766 GCA_964016885.1 Eledone cirrhosa
TATATATATGCATATATCTATGTATATAAATATATATATATATATATGCATATATCTATGTATATAAATATATATATATATATATATATTTATGAGTATGTATATATATATATGCATATATCTATGTGTATATATATATATATATGCATATATCTATGTGTATATATATATATATATGCATATATCTATGTGTATATATATATATGTATATATATATATATATATATATATTTATTTATATGTGTGTATATATATATGTCTGTGTGTACAATAGATATATATAAGCATACTCACACATAGATACGTACGTACACAAATACATACATGTATGCATATATATATATGCATATATCTATGTGTATATATATATATATATGTATGTACATATATATATATATATTTATTTATGTGTGTATATATATATGTGTGTGTGTACAATAGATATATATATAAGCATACACACAGATAGATACATACGTACGTACAAAAATACATACATACATACATACATACATACATACATACATACATACATACATACATACATACATACATACATACATACATACATACATACATACATACATACATACATAGCTTCTTATTCACATGAACGTAGAAAACGTTGCATGCTGTCTTCGCACCTAAAGAATCTATGTTGACTGACAGGTATCGGTGATAACTGGAAAGAATCTCAATCGTAAAAACAATAATAACTCTGGTAAATCACAAATAAATATTATTTACTATGACATCCCAAATGATTATTGCTTAGTGAGTTCAAGTAAGTTTTATGGGGAATAACTGACTCCACATCAATGACATAATTCAAAATGGCCTTTGATACGTCCATAAAATAGTGAAAATAATATATGTTTTATGATTCATGTATGTTTCAAGTGAAGCCAAAGTACTCAACGAACGCGATGTGTATGTGTTCATATATATATATATATATATATATATATATATATATATATATATATATATATATATATATATACAGAGAGAGAGAGAGAGAGAGAACGGGAGAGAGAGAGAGAGAGAGAGATATAGATATATAAGTACCCATATATATATATATATATATATATATATATATATATATATATATATGTGTGTGTATATATATATATATGGGTACTTATATATCTATATCTCTCTCTCTCTCTCTCTGTATATATATATATATATATATATGTGTGTGTGTGTGTGTGTGTGTGTGTGTGTGTGTTTAGGGAGAGAGAGAGAGAGAGAGAGAGAGGAAGAACGAGACAGAGAGAGATTGAGAGAGACAATTGTATGTGTAGGATGGGATTTCCTCGAATTGGTAGCACTGTCACAGAGTTATCTATATCCATACGTGTGTGTATCTACATCCACTAAAGACATTCCAATACCATATAAAAATACACACACATATTCCTAGTGAAATATTATAAAAATCCCCCACCAAAAAACTTTGTTAAACCTTCCTTATTAATATATATAACAGGTGAATTTATATATTGAAACCGGATTTTGGCTCAAGGGTCAATCGCATTATTCTCTCTCTCTCTCTCTCCCTCTCTCTCTATATATAAAGTAATTCCGGGTTCAATTGGGGGTAACCACAGTAAGTATGGTACTCAATACATAGCAGAGTATAAATATTTAATATAGAAATTTGCTTCTACAGGACCTAGATCTGTTTCATTCGGGCTCCTGAATGACCAGTTCTATTCCTGTAGAAGCCATAAAGTTCTGTTCATGTTTGAACACATCTAAACATTTCTGTAATTGTTAAACAAACTTTGTTGTAATCTAGTGTAACAGAAGTGTGAATGTCGTATGTATATATTGTTAGTATCTAAGGAAGTGAAACGGAATGTTAAGATTAAATCGATATGTAGGCCTCAGTCGTTTAAACACATACCTGGAAACACATTTACACACATTAACACACATTAACACACATAAACATATATATATATATATATATATATATATATATATAATTGTCATGGCAGTTAGATTTGTTGATTTTGTTAGTTTTGTTTTGACAGCCTTAATTTAAATCCATGTTAAAATCTATATGTAACTTGTGAAACAGGTGTTTCTGAGTTAACGGAAATATACGACTTTTTATCTCATAACAATAATACGTCTATTTGTGTATACGTATATATATTACGGCATCTGTCATTTACTCTAGTCTCGAGTCAAGCCATGACTTGTGGGGAGAATTAGGTAGATAGGAACTGTGTGGAAGTCCGCCGAAAGGACTGTATCCGTAACTCCAAAATCCAGTCTTGTTACACTATATCACAGGTGGTGCTATTAAGTTAGACATGGCCTGGGCCAATACTGGCCGAAACCTATCAATGTTATCAAAGTTAAGTTATCACACTACATTTTCCAAAACCTACGTAAAAGGTATATGTGTCTTAGGAATACTGGATGACTTAGACATTAATTTATTTAGCTGGCTCTTGCATGGATTGAATAATTGGAGGATTTACCGCCGAAACCATGTCGAGGTCAATTATTCTTGAAACCAGCCGTTAGCTAAACATCAATGTATTATATCTTTGCTGTATAGCAACATTGTGGACATATTCAAAGTGGTGGAGAGGGTCTTTTGATGTTTTGACTTGTCACATAATTTGGTGTGGGTGTATAGGTATTGTTTCATACCAGTTCTATAACACACACTCTGTTGCAGTTCTGTCACCATCTCCCATAGTATCTTCTAAAGATCACACCCTACCATCTTACAAACAGTTAAGACACCCCGAATAATGTTAGGCCCAAATAAAAGCGACATGATTTTTTTAGCTGCTTCTATATATTGAATTAGCGTTGAACAACAACAACAACGACAGCAACGACAACTACCACAACCATAAAAACAAAAAAGGCAACAACGATAATGTCAACCTCAACAAGAACAACAAGAATAACGTGAAAAACAACAAACAAGAACGATAACTCCAAAACAACGGTTCCTAAAGTAGCGGTAGTTTGAGAAAAGATAAAATATTTTATTTGATAAAAATAGAAAACACTATACACAACACAAAACAACAACCACCACAACAACACCAATAACAACAAAAAGGTTACATAGTGACAACGTAAAGATATAGTTAACGTGATATATAATATATTTGTGTGTATTTAATCTGTGCAGATATATACACCACACTAACATTGCCTTATCAATTGCAGCATATTGACACATTGCTTTAATCACCAGATAAACACCTTTTTGGAGAATTTTATTACGATGGAATGGACTGTATATATATATATATATATATATATATATATATATATATATATATATATATATTTCTGTGTATGTGTGTGCGCTTGTGTTTTTTGTTTGAGTTATATTTAAGTTTTTTCACAAAATCCAAACTGGTTACTAAACAACGTGACAAGAATTGTAGTCTCGGATCCAGGGAATTGTAAATATACGAGTGATTAAATACACACACACACACACACACACACACACACACACGAGTGTACGGGCCTAGATTATACACGAAGTAAGGAATAGAGTCGAATATATAGACCTCAGTGTATGACAGGTAATTTACTTAATCGATTTGGGTGGGGGATGGAGGGAAAGGGAATGATATCAGCTCGGTCGGAATTCGAACACAGAAGAAAAAAGAACCTAATTATCTACTGCCAATCATGTTCTACCATTCACCGTCTTACTCTACACAGACACTTATATATATAAATACGTACATATATACATAAATACGTACATATATACATATATACATATATATATATAAATACGTACATATATACATATATATATAAATACGTACATATACATATGCACATATATACATATATATATAAATACGTACATATATATAAATATATACGTATATATATATATATCAGAGAGGGTATGGAAAGATACCAGGTAGACCATAACCCACCAGAGTATTCAAGTATTAGGGTAGTAGAGTGGGTAATATGAAATAATTTGGGACCCCAATGGCTGAGCTCCGGCCGTTTCGACAGGGGCCCCAAATCTTTTCATATATATATATCAAGTAAACAACGAGTGGGTTTGAAATTATTAAAAATGTAAGCTATCGCCGTATTTTGACTAAAGAAATTAAAGAAATTATTTAGCCTGATAGTGGGTTAAGAACCCTCGGAGAAATGGAAAAAGATGAGTATTGACGTACATGGGAGTACATGGGAGTAACATCTTTGGTTATCCGGACCACTGTGATACCATTTACACCAACACATCACCCGTCTTTTCCCATTCAAATTAGAAGTTATAAACTTAGCGACTGTAATGTCAAGTAAGAATATTTTCGAAACAGCGAGTTGGTTTGAAATTATTAGAAATGTAACCTATCGCCGTATTTTGACTAAAGAAATTAAAGAAATCATTTAGCCTGATAGTGGGTTCGACTCCCATGTACGTCAATACTCATCTTTTTCCATTTCTCCGAGGGTTCTTAACCCCACTATCAGGCTAAATAATTTCTTTAATTTCTTTGGTCAATATATATATATATATATATATATATATATATATATAATATATATTAACTCTCCTGTAGTCATAAAATTAATCTACTAAATATTTCGAGGACAATGAAGACAAAACTGAACAATATGGAAGGAATAACAAGAGATAGTGGGGTGGGGTTTATAGACAATATGTAGTATAATGAAAACAATCTCACCATGAGATCCTTGGCTATCAAAGAGGAGGTCACCTGGTTTGGGAAACAAGGAAAGAGAGAATATAGAAAGAAGGAAGAAGAAAGAAAAAGTCAAATAGATGGTAAATCTTAATAGAAATAGAGGGAATCTCTTATTTGGTAATAGTAGTGATGATGATGATGATGGTGATGATGATGGTGAGGATATTGATGCTGATGAAGATATTGATGATGAGCATGATGATGATGACTAAGAGGAATAGAGGGAGGAGTTGGTATAGAATGGTTTATGGATTTTTCTTTCAGGTATTTTTCAAACTTTGATACTATATTTAAAAGATATATATAGCACATATATTTATATATATATATATATATATATATATAGTTTTATACTCTGCAATGTATTGAGTACCTTACTTACTGTGGTTACCTCCGATTCAACCCGGAATAACGTATATATATATATATATATATATATATATATATATATATATTAGTTAAAAGGAAAAGAAAATGCTGACAAATTTTTCCCAGTGAAATATAGTTTAATTAGGAATAAGTATAAATTAGTAATAAGTATTGGTTAGTATTCAGTTTTAAGTTTTTACCGGTTGCGCATTTCTAATGCTTTTCAAAAATAATTTTGAGATGGAGCGCCCGTGATGTTTGCTCTAATGTGATCAGTTTTGCAAATTCTTCCTGTTTTATGTGAAAAAAGTGGCTCCAGAGGTATTAAGATTTGGTTGGTTGTTGAATGTCACGTGAATAAGTACTATAAATTCCGCGCCAATTCGTGTTGCAAAAATTTGTGTAGTCAAAACAATTTTGATTGGTTGGTAGAGGTCACGTGAATGTTAAAAATTGATTTTAGCGCGAACTGTTTTGGCGCCAAATATATATATATACATATATACACACACACATATATATAGTAATAATAAAAAATGTGAAGACTAAAATCCGAAGATTTTTTAGTTTCAGAAGATCCCGATTCTTTGCTTAAACTTTAATCTGTTATTTTAATATATGTATGTAAAAGGTAAACAGAAATAACAACACAACCGGTACAGTATATGGAAGGGATATATTAGGGATATATTAGGTTAACGGAAGGGATATATTAGGGATACTTAGGTTAACGCATGTAATAGCAGGAAGAGGGTCTTAAAGTTTCGGTCGCTAGTCCTTCATCAGAAGAAAGAATGAAAAATAAAATAGATTGAAGGGATCGGCGGGTTGGAATTGAAAAAAATGTATATATATATAATATATATATATATATATATATATATATATATACATATATATATATATATATATATGAAGGGTAAACAGAATTGATTTTAACATTATCTCAATACTCACTGCTGTGTTTTCTATATTTTGAAAAAAAGTCTGTGCAGTGGGATTGAACTCGGAATGGAAACTATAAACATCACAACTATCCCACCACCTACTACTACTACTACTACAACTACCAATAGTAGTAGTAGTAGTAGTAGCAGTAGTAGCAGTAGTAGTAGTAGTAGTAATAGTAGTAGTAGCAGCAGCAGTAGTAGCAGCAGCAGCAGCAGCAGCAGCAGTAGTAGTAGTAGTAGTAGTAGTAGTAGTAGTAAATATTTTCTTCAGCTGAGGTAGTGATTTAAATGCCACAAAAAACGGTAACAAAAAAGTTAACAATACAAATAAAAGGAGCTAGACAAACAGTCGAGAATTTCTGATCTGAAAGACATGGAAACATAAAATGGAAAATTTGTCGTAAATCTTGGTAAGCTGTCCACTGTTGGAATAACTAAATTCTTCAGCTCTTTGACTGTTTGATGGACAGAGACAGAGAGGGGGGACTGTGAAACTCTGGCACCGTGGTATTGTAGTCATGGGGGAGGGAAGGGGTTAGGTGAGAGGTTATCGGTTCCATCCTGCTGACTTTGGTTTGCTTGTTTGTGTGTGTGTGTGTGTCTATATGTCTGTTTACTTCTGTGTTTGTCTATACATATATATATATATATATGTATGTATATATACATACATATACATGTATATACACATATATATATATATATATATATATATATATACATATATATATATATATATATATATATATATATATACGTGTGTATAATGGTAGCTATGGTGCTTCCATAGGCGGTATGCCAAAATTAGCACTCAATATTCTTACAGAGCAGAGTGTGAATAGTATAGAAAAAACGAAAAATCAGTGATGCATCTGGACTCAGTTTTTTGCGTGTTACAATTGAGAAAATTTGCTCCGTACGCACTGCCCGTGTCCGAAGGAACCTGCAGCCGTAGAATCAGCCAGATCCATACAGTGATCATGTCTCGAGCTACCTGCCGGCGAAACAATTGTAACACGCAATAAACTGAGTCCAGATGCATCACTGATTTTTCGTATATATATACATATATATATATATATATATATATATGTGTGTGTGTATATACCAAAAATGTTGGTACCCTTGAAATATATATAATAAAATAAATATGCTTTTATAAAGATAGTTTCCATTTATTAATATTATTGATATTATACTCCAGAAGAAAATTTATAGAGTGCTTCTAACCTGTTATAAACTAAATTTGTTGAGTAACCAACGATTTAAATAACTCATTGCTTATATATATATATATATATATATATATATATATATATATATATATATATATATATATATATATATATATATATATATATATATATATATATATATATGTATATTATTCAAAATATTAACAAATGAAAGATATTCACATAATCAAAATATATGCTTTATTATATATATTTCAAAGGTACTGTGGTTTTTTTTTCAGTACGTCTTCATCAGATAAAATATATGATTTGATATATGACATATATGTATATA
This sequence comes from Eledone cirrhosa, assembly GCA_964016885.1. Taxonomy (NCBI): domain Eukaryota; kingdom Metazoa; phylum Mollusca; class Cephalopoda; order Octopoda; family Eledonidae; genus Eledone; species Eledone cirrhosa. The sequence goes on from OZ024748.1 coordinate 7,079,352, forward strand.
TATGTATGTATACATATATATACATGTATATATGTATATATGTATATATATATATATATATATATATATATATATATATATATATATATATATATATATATATATATATGTCATATATCAAATCATATATTTTATCTGATGAAGACGTACTGAAAAAAAAAACAGTACCTTTGAAATATATATAATAAAGCATATATTTTGATTATGTGAATATCTTTCATTTGTTAATATTTTGAATAATATACATATATATATATAATTATATATATATATATATATATATATATAATTATATATATATATATAAATATATATATATAATTATATATATATATATATATATATATATATATATATATAATTATATATATATAATTATATATATAATTATATATATATAATTATATATATATATATATATATATTTATGTATATGTATAAACATATTCATATATATGTGTGTGTGTGTGTGTGTGTGTGTGTGTGTGTGTGTGTGTGTGTGTGTGTGTGTGTGTGTGTGTAATCATTTTTTTTTTACTACAGACTACCTGTTATTTTCTGTATATATCCTTTGTGTTCCTGTCTTTATATTTTCTACCCCAAAGTCTAATACTCCTTTACCTTTTTTCACGGAATCCTAGACACTAGTTTGAGGAACCAAATTTGGGGACAACTGTTTTAAACAAAAGAGTGGGGACAATATCCCGTTGTGGTCAGTGTTAATAAAGGCTTCACATTTTAACTGACCAACATCTTAATTCTCCTTCTGGCCATTCAGCAACCGGCAGTATTGTGGGCAGAGATTCGTTAGTGCGAAAGAACCAGCGAACAAGGGAAAGATGGTGGAACGTGACTTAGCCATTTGTATGTAGATAAATGTATTTGTGTTTAGAGATGGAGTGGAGAAAGTTAAGTGCAGAACTACAATGTAAATGGCATAATAATACAAGAATATTGAACTTATTGGCTTCAGTCATAAATTAATTAGCAACGCTATATGATAAATTGGATTACAGATCTTGAGAAAAAAAACAATCCAGCCCGCTGCTGACTGACAACACGTCTTGCTGGAAGCAATCGCATCGTTCGATTACCGTCACACATACACACACACACACACAAATATACACACACATATACACATTGCTGAATGTATAGTATATAATGATGTTGATGGTTTAGTGGTAAAGTATGTATTATCATATGATTTCATTATATATATAATTTATATTATTATTATTATCATTATTGTTATTTAATACAATGTTTTCTTTATTAACCACAAGGGTCTACTTTATCTAAACCCTTGTGGTTAATAAAGAAAACATTGTTATTATAATTATTATTATTATTATTATTATGTTAAGTATTTATTTATCTCAATATAAATAGCAATTTCTGCTTACATTTCTAAATATAACTTTCTGAAATGATATTTTATTTCTCTCAACAGCTTACACACTATACTATGCCACACACTCACATACATATATATATAGGTGTTTGTTTATATATATATATATATATATATATATATATATATATATATCCAGGGAGTGTAACTTGGAGTTACTGTAGGTTCACCCGGTTGAACACTCGATGTTTAGGTTCACTTCTGTGTCGAGGTCTAGACCTATACAGAGTGTATTATAGTGAAAAGATAACAAGGACGATTGGTTATTCCTTCATTACATTTATTGGTCCATCGAACTGCCGATTACAGAGTCGGGTAAGATCGATACAGATCGAACTTTGAGCTGATCAGTGGCGAAACGCGCGTCACCAACCAATATATATATGTGTATATATATATACGTACATATATGTATCCGATACCCCAGTAGACAACTGACGAGGAAATCTTCCCCACACCCCGTTCTCGCTTTCTTCTTCTTCTTCTTATTATTATTATTTTTAAGCCTACCTTAACTAGCAACTACACACCCATCCTACTCTCTCTCTCTCTCTCTCTCTCTCTCTCTCTCTCTCTCTCTCTCTCTCTCTCTCTCTCTCTCTCTATATATATATATATATATATATATATGAGTGTGTGTATGTGTGTGTGTGTGTGTGTGTGTGTGTGTGTGTGTGTGTATAGATATCTAAGATTAAGAATGACAGTTACGCATGTGAAATCGTATCTACATATGTGCACATACAAGCATGTGAATGTATATGCCTTTGTGTGTGTATGTATGCGTTTGTGTGTGTGTATGTGTGAATATATTTATGAGAAGTCTAATACTATAAATCTGAAGACACTAGCTCTGCTGTAGACCACTATGGTAATAATAAGAGGTCGCGAATATGTGAAGAATTCTTTTCATGTTGCTACTAGAAATAACTAACTCCTAATGATTCTACTGAAGAGAGAATGGAATACAGGAATTACACATACACACACAAATACACACA
>OZ024748.1:7086766-7091766 GCA_964016885.1 Eledone cirrhosa
ATATATATAAATATATATATATATATATATAAATATATATATATATATATATATATATATATACATATATATATAACAGTCAACTATAGAGTAATATAGTTCATTTATGATTTCTTGGTCAGCTTGAGACAGTTTTGAAATATGTGATTTACAAGCTAATCCTCATCTTCTTCAGCTCCTCTTCAGCATTAGACGTGAGAGACTGAGCCTGAAACCACTTCAAATGTAACAGATAAACTGAAGAAGGAGAAAATCAAATCCATCACACAGTATGTGAATATTCCCCGTAGGTCCACATATATATATATCCCACTTACACCACTTATCAGACATATATTTATACTACCCAACGTATTTTAATTCTTATAACACACTTACATATCCTATTATGTATATATACATATATATATATATATATATATATATATATATATGTATATATATGTATATATATATATATATATAAATGAAAAGTATATATATATATATATATATATATATATAGAAAGAGAGAGGGGGAGAGAGATATGGGTGGATTTATGATGTTTATCGGAAGGTCACCACGGTTAGAAATGGAAAAAGAGAGAGATAGAGTGAGAGAGAGAGAGAGAGAGAGAGAGAGAGAGAGAGAGAGAGAGAGAGAGAGAGAGAGAGAGGTTTATCTTTCCAGTGAGAAAGTATATAAAGCAAAGCTAAAATGTAGCCATGGTGGACTATGCCAGTCATCCAGTCATACTCTACCACAGAATGACAATGAAATACGATAAACAATTTAGCTGTGGTAACCTAGGAAGTAAATGGTTTATAGAATTGTGTTTGGTCCCAGTGGAAATACAACTCTCAACATAAACAAAGCCAAAAAAATATCGAAAAAATATTTTTTCAGCAATTTTAAAATGTAATTAAACTGTTTTAATGTTTGTTTTTAATTATTATGCAGAGGTAGGGAAATTGTTTAAGTATTATTAAAAAATATACACCAACATACCATTAATAACAAATGCCTATATGAAATTATATATATATATATATATATATATATATATACACTTTCTCTCGACTACTTCTTCCTCGCACTTCCACTCACTCACTCACTCTCTGTTTCTCCCCTTCTCACTTCCTCCCGTTTGGCTAGTAGTGGGTTCTCTTCTTGCTCACATCTCACTCGCGTTGGACAGTCTGTATCTTAATCGCTCATGAAATCCACCCAGCTTATGCTGACCGGATAACCATGTTGCTTGTTTATTCCTATCTTTGCGTTGCTTACTTGTCTCACTCGCTTTACGCGATTTACTTGTCCCAATAGCTCTTTTTAGTTTTTGCTCGCACCAACCTGAGGTATATGATTTTTAATGCGACGGAATACCAATGATGGTTGGCAAATCACTGACGAAGGACTAATTTTATCATATATAACCCATGTGCAACCACGCAGTATTCTTCCTTCTTCTCATGTTTTTTATATATATCTCTATATATATAGGAAAAGATTCAGGACCCCGACGGCTGAACTCCGCCGTTTCGACAGATAGATCCGAACGCGTTATGGTTCACCCAGCTTCCTACCACACTTTCTTTGTTATATATATATAACGAAGGAAAGTGTGGTAAGGAACCAGATGGACCATAACGCACCAGAGTACTCAATACTTAGGGTAGTGGAGTGGGTAATAGGTGAAAGTATGACCCCGACGGCAGAGCTCAAGCCGTCTCGACGGCTATTTCTGGACTAAAGTCTGACTTTAGTCCAGAAATAGCCGTCGAAACGGCTTCAGCTCTGCCGTCGGGGTCATACTTTCTCCTATATATATATATATATATATACAGGAACGAGTAGGACCCCGTTCCTATTACCCACTCTACTACCCTAAGTATTGAGTACTTTGGTGCGTTATGGTCCACCTGGTTCCTTACCACATTTCCTTCGTTATATATATATATATATATATATATATATATATATATATATATACGAACGAGTGTTTGGAAATGATGAGCGAAGTTTGAAATTTACGAGAATATTAGAAGCTATATCGAATTTGTTTGACTATCCGAAAGTAATGTAAATATCTGAATTCATAAGAATATTTAATGGGAAAATATCAGATATATTTTCTATTATATGCCATATTACTTAGTTTAGTTTTCTAGTCAAACTTTCTCAATACACACACACACACACACACACACACACATGTGTGTGTAATGTTCACTACTGAAACAATTCTCTCATTCCCACAACTTGGACAGGTATTTTACTGAAGCTGAAACGAAGGTAAAGTTGACCCCTGCTGTCTACCGTGACTCCCCTGTCTTTTGTTTCTAGACACTGTACATTTCAAATATTATATCTGGTGGTTTGTTTCTGTTCTAAGACTGTAGATTATGATTTAGGAATAATTCAGTCTCTGATTTTGGTTGATCAAGCGATTGCATTAAGGCACCCTCGCTGGTTTATGTTTCTGTATGTAGGTGTTTCTTAGGTGAATTAGTTCTGGGGAGGGGAATTTAGTGAAGTGGTTTAGTCGTGGACCTGAGCCAGTCTCTGTGTGTGTGTGTGTGTGTGTGTGTGTGTGTGTGTGTGTGTGTGTGTGTGTGTGTGTGTGTGTGTGTGTGTGTGTGTGTGAAAAGACAAGAGAGATGGGGGTTAGAATCAAACTTCTGTGACGAGGATACTGACACAATATGTTAAGTTTAAATGAAGCTACAGTAAAAATAAAGGGGTTTGAAGAGTGAAGGGCAGACATCATGGGGACACTATTTGGAAATATGGTTTTAGGGGGTGGAAAATAAAGTCTATTTATTAAGCATGAAGTTTACCTTCTTTATATAAATATTGTGTAGGGGTGGATAAATATATACATATATACACACATTATATACATCATATATATATATATACCTTTATATACACATTATATATATATATATATCTTTATATATACATTATATATATATATCTTTATATACACATTATATATATATATACATATATATCTTTTTACACACGTAATATATATATATATATTTATACACACACACACATATATATATATGTATATGTATATATATATATATATATATATATATATATTTATACACACATTATATATATAAATATATACACACACCCATTATATATATAAATATATACACACACATATATATATACATACATTGGTAGTATCGGTAGAGGGTCGGACGCCATGCCTTGACGCATAGAGTTACGGCCCTTGCCATTCTGAGTTCAAATCCCGCCGAGGTTAACTTTGCCTTTCATCCTTACGGCGTCGATAAAAATGAAGTACCAGAAAATGCACTGGGATAATTGCTGGCCTTGTGCCAAAAATAGAAACAATTATATACATTGTATATATATATATTTTTTTATACACACATTTTATATATATATATATATATATACACATATATATGTGTGTGTTCGTGTGTGTGTTGTGTCTGCAGTACTACTCCAGCACCAAATATATATGTATACCTGATCGACGTTAAGTTGACATACGTTAAAACTAGACTTTGCCTACTTACACAACCATAAATTTCAGTAGAATGTTTTTCTTTTTTCGTTTTTCTTTCAGAGTCATTTTTCTTTTAGTTTTATATTTATTTTGTGTTGGAAAATACTCCAACTACTACTTTAGAGAACAACAATAAAATATCATATATCATCCTTTTCTAATCATATATTTGCTTTAAATAAAAACAAAAATAAGTAAATAGACGAAATATAATCTGTTTGAGTAAAATTCCGAACTTGTATTTCTTTCTCATTAATCTTGGCTGGTTAAAAACCAATATTGAACAAACATTCGACTTTTAAAGTAGCACTCAAGTGTGAGAGAGTGTGTGTGTGTGTGAGTGTGTGAGTGTATGTGTGTGTGTGTGTGAGTGTGTGAGAGAGAGAGAGTGTGTGTGTGTGTCTGTGTGTGAAAGAGTATGTATGTGTGTGTGTATATATCTGTTTGTTTTGTTATTGTTAAATATTTTTTCTTGGTTATTTTTTACCCGAAAAAAAAAAGTTCCAATGTCTTGGCAGCTCAATATCACATGTATTGTTTCTAACTCTGTGGAGTTCCCTTGACAGTTCCTCAAAGACACTTTGTCTTAACGACGACAGAGCGTGTCAAAATATTTACATTTATAAACTACTGAGTTCAATATTGACTCTTAAATAGGATTGAGAGAGTGAAAATATCTATATATTTGTATTACTGAGTTAAATATTGACTCTTAAATAGGATTGAGTGAGTGAAAATATCTATATATTTGTAGTACTGAGTTAAATATTGACTCTTAAATAGGATTGAGAGAGTGGAAATATCTATATATTTGTAGTACTGAGTTAGATATTGACTCTTAAATAGGATTGAGAGAGTGGAAATATCTATATATTTGTAGTACTGAGTTAAATATTGACTCTTAAATAGGATTGAGAGAGTGGAAATATCTATATATTTGTAGTACTGAGTTAAATATTGACTCTTAAATAGGATTGAGAGAGTGGAAATATCTATATATTTGTATTACTGAGTTAGATATTGACTCTTAAATAGGATTGAGGGAGTGAAAATATCTATATATTTGTATTACTGAGTTAAATATTGATTCTTAAATAGGATTGAGGGAGTGAAGTTATCTATATATTTGTAGTACTGAGTTAGATATTGACTCTTAAATAGGATTGAGGGAGTGAAATTATCTATATATTTGTAGTACTGAGTTAGATATTGACTCTTAAATAGGATTGAGGGAGTGAAATTATCTATATATTTGTAGTACTGAGTTAGATATTGACTCTTAAATAGGATTGAAGGAGTGAAAATATCTATATATTTGTAGTACTGAGTTAAATATTTTATCTTAATAAATAAAAACAATATAATTTCTTTTATATATAGAATGAGTCCAGTATAAATGCTTGAGGGTGAGGATATATTTACGTATATGAAGTACAAAGTTAAATATTTCATATTAATGAATTA
>OZ024748.1:7096766-7104266 GCA_964016885.1 Eledone cirrhosa
GAATCTAAAGAAACGTAAATCAAGAGGATTCCAACTCAGAACATAAAGAGGCTCAACCAGAGAACACCATATATTTTGTTCGACTCACCACTGATCTAACCAATCTATATCTAATTTCTAAAACCGAGTTGTCAGTTCATTTATTTATAAATTTAATAAAATTACAGACAATAAATCAATTCACAGTTGATAAATAACATTGAAAATATTGATTTCTAAAATAAACAAAAGACCAGAAATTTGGGATCAAGAAGTGATTAGTCAATTATATCGATCCGAGTACTTGTTTGGTTCTTTATATATCCTGGGTTGATGAAAGGCAATGTTATGAATTGAGCTCAGAAAGTATATAGCCAGAATACATAGAGCAAATCAAGTTTTCGGCATTCTATAGGTTTTACTAATACAAAACCTTCATAATAATTTACACTAATTTAACCACAAGGTCAGCAATTTGGAGTGGGGGAAAGAATTGGTCTCTCATTTAGACACAGGGTCAGCAATTGGGAGAGGGGGGGGGGAGTATTGGTCTCTAATTTAACCTCAGGGGTCAACAATTGGGAGAGGGGGAAAGTATTGGTCGCTAATTTAAACACAGGGTCAGCAATTTAGTGTTGATTAAACCAACCGACACCAGTATTTCGCTAGTACTTTATTTTATCGTCGAACCTGGAATGTATGTGTGTGTAGGTGTGTTTAGGTACATATACGTATACATATAGATAGATAGAGGGTAAGAGAGAGAGAGAGAGAGAGAGAGAGAGAGAGAGAGAGAGAGAGAGAGAGAGAGAGAGAGAGAATAGAGGTGGCCAAGATAGTAAATGAATGAGGGTTGGGTTAATACAGAAAAGGAGTGAGAGAATATTGAGGATGAGAGATAATGACAGAGAGGGAAAGGAGTGATTGTGTGTGTGAGAGTGAGAGAGGAAAAGAGACAAACAATGTGTGTGAGAGAGAGAGAGACGGTGAGCGAGAGAGAGAGACTAGAAGAAAGTGATGCAGGGAGACGCCAAATGTAGAAAATAAGAGGCAATGAAACGGATAGAGATTGGGTAAGAGAAAGAGAGAAAGATAGAGAGTTAATAGAAATGATTAGAAGGGGGGGGGGGGGTGATGGAGACCTGACAAGATGATGGATCACGTGGGAAGTGATTAGAAAACACAAAGGTGAAGGTCAGAGGACACGTGACAAATTATTGAACACACTATGTCAGAGGGAGATAGAGGTAGGATATCTATATCTATATATATATATGTCTTTACCTGTGTGTGTGTGGGGAGGGGGGGGGGGTCTGTGTGTGAATCCGTGTTTATCTGTGAATTTGTGTGTGTATATATGTCAGTGTGTATCTATGAACGTGAATGTGTATGTGTGTGTGTATGTGTATATGAAATGGAAATGTGATAGATTTACGACGGTAATAGCAGAAAATAGAAATTTGCCTTTGTGTAACTATAAATATGTATGTGTTTATGTGTGTCTGCCTGTCAGTATATATTCTTTCATGCATACTCACACGCTCACATTCATGAATATGCACAAGGCCAGCAATTAATAATAATAATAAGTGTTTCTACTTTAGGCACAAGGCCAGCAATTACCCATTGCGAAGACTAAAATTGTTAGTTTCAGAAGATCCCGTTAAGGGGTGAAAGCAGCGATTCTTTGCTTAAACTTTAATCTGTTATTTTAATAAATATATATATATATACTATATATATATATAAAGAATTTATATCTAGTAACATTTATATACATACAGATGCATATCAATGCTAGCAAATATATAGGTTTTTTTTATATATATTTACTCCATTCCAGAAACTAATTAGTTGGAAGTGATATTTTAGTAAGTAAGTCAATTTTATAATTTTTTTATAATTTTATAATTTTCTTATCTTACGTCTCTCATATATATATATATATATATATATATATATATATATATATATATATATATATATATATATATAACATACACGCAAAAGACAAGTTAGCTTGTTAACATGGTACACCCCCCACAGACGTGTCTTAAAGCAGACAAGGATATAGTAGTTATGTCCCCTGCTTCAATCCGCATCAGAGTACCGCTAGATGGTGTTCCAGAAATGAAACTACATTGATAGTCCCGTGTGATTGGAGATTTCCCCATTCGCCACATTCAGGCAGCGAGACACTATTTGTATGTTTATCCTTTGTACATAGGGCGCCACTCAGGCGTTTTCGCCTCACACTTTGTTCTCAAAACACACACACACACAAAGCAAAACAGTACACGGACCACAGCTAACACCTTGCTAATATTTATTAGTCCCTATATTTCGGATATCCAATCCATTGTCAAGGGTGCCGAAGATATTCTATACCTCTTTCTAAGCCAACTACGACACACTCACCCACTCTTTCTTCATATGTATATGTGTGTGTCTGTAAGTGTGTGTGTGTGTGAGTGAGTGTATGTGTTATAAATTGTTGACTGACTGGAGTTTCGTTTAGAACAGCCCAATTACTAAATAATGATGTAATGAGCATGAAACACCCAACGTCATATGCATCCTTTCAATTCTGATGTGCTACTCTGTGGTAGAGGTATAATAGTAATAACAATGTGAAGAGAAGATTCCCATAATTACAACAAATTACACAATATAAAGAGTTATAGGAATCTTGCCTTCACATTTTTATCATTATCATATATAGTATTAATCAATCGATCTATCTACACAAGTCGATATATCTGTAAAATACCGATCAACATTAAATTCTGCACGGAATGACTTCGTTGTTTCAGAGAAGTAATTTAGTATTTATTCGATATTGGAAGGGGTTATGAACCAATATCATCACAACATGTAAACCTCATACACGAATCAACAACAAATATACAGGAAAGTGGGATAACTCCGACATAAAACCTGTGGCTCAGTAGTTACCGATGATGTTGATCTTTTCTTCTTTGCGGGTTATAGCTACTGTCACTCAGAGAGTGGCATTGGCTCAGTGCACAGTCTTTCCTCACTTTTAAAAAAATCTTCACGCACACGCATTGCACGATAGCGTTAATTAATAATGTTATATCGTGCAATGGCCATTCTCGATAACGAGGGGGCAGCCATCATCATATATATATATATATATATAGTGAAAGAGTGAAGAATAACATGGTCGGCTGTACAAAAAGGGTTTTATTTAAACTATCCATAGTACAGAGTACTCACAACCTCTAACTGGATTACCTTAAACGATAACTTCTTATCCCATATATATATATATATATATATATATATATATATATATATAAAAGATGAAATCAAAAATGTAAATGGAGTCTTATTTTTTAAAAAATATATATATTTATTTGGTTCCTTTACCGGTTTCGCAGTTCTTCTGCTTTTCAAAAAAACCACAGACCCTCCATCTCAACTCTACTTTTGAAAATCAGAAGAACTGCGAAACCGGTAAAGGAACCAAATAAATATATATATATATTTTTTTTAAATAAGACTCCAGTTGCATTTTTGATTTCATCTTTTTTTCTTTACACTTTCACTCGTGTAGGACACCTCGGTTATTTTCATTTTGTAAAAAAACCTCACTTTCTAATATATATATATATATATATATAACGAAGGAAATGTGGTAAGGAACCAGGTGGACCATAACGCACCAAAGTACTCAATACTTAGGGTAGTAGAGTGGGTAATAGAAACAAGTAAGACCCCGACGGCTGAGCTCAAGCCGTTTCGACGGCTAATTCTGGACTGAATTAGCCGTCGAAACGGCTTGAGCTCAGCCATCGGGGTCTTACTTGTTCCTATATATATATATATATATATATTTATTTACTGTCATTTCTATAATACGAAGAGGATGTTTAACTCCAACGCGCTCCAGTATTTTAATCCTTATATATATATATATATATATATATATATATATATATATATATATATATATATAGAGAGAGAGAGAGAGAGAGAGAGAGAGAGAGAGAGAGAGAGAGAGAGAGAGAGAGAGAGAGAGAGAGAGAATAGTGTTTGTAAATTTGTAGGAGTCGGAAGGAAATTGTGGGTTCTATGTAGGAGGGAAACAATAGATGGGTGTTGTGATTGTGTTATTGTGTCATTGTTACAGTACAACGGAGGTAACCATGTGGAAAATAAAGCCAGTGGTGGAGATGGGGGTGTGGCCCTGCCGTGGAGGAGAGCGTATGGTGGTGGTGGTGGTGGTGGTAATGGCGGAGATGAAGGTGAGGCCGTGGGTGGGAGCCCATGGTGGTGGTGGAGGTGGTGAGGAAGGGGGCCTATGGTGGTAATGGTGGAGATGAGGGTGTGGCCCTGCCGTGGGGGAGAGCCTATGGTGGTGGAGATGAGGGTGAAACCATGGAAGGGAACCCATGATAGTGATGGTGGTGGTGGAGATGAAGGTGTGGCCGTGTCGTGGCGGGGCGACTATGGCGGTGGTGGTGGTGGTGGCAGGGTCATGATCGTGGAGTTCAGGGTATAGTGGTGGTAATGTCGTCATCGTGGGGTAGAAGGTTTACTACTACTATGATTGCTGCTGCTGCTACTACTACTACTACTACTACTGCTACTGCTGCTGCTGCTGCTGCTGCTGCTGCTGCTGCTGCTATTGGCTTCTCAAATCTTTAAGATGAATCTTTTTCTATATTTCGACGACATGTGAGTAAAGGGTGGCCGCTACGTTGAAAACGATGATGATGATGGTGATGTGATGGTGATGGTGATGGTGATGGTGTGATGATGATGATGATGGTGGTGATGATGAGGGTGGTGATGATGATGATGAGGGTGGTGATGATGGTGATGATGATGATTAGGATGATGATGGTGGTATGATGAGGAGGGGGGGGGGGTGAGAAGGAGGAGGATAAAGATGATAGAGGGGAGGGCCGAGAGAACTGCATGTCTGTCAGTGACAGGTGACGTGGTGGTGGTGGTGGTGGTGTGAGCAGCGGTTATAGTGGTGGTGGTGGACCTGATAGTGTTGTTGTTGTTGGTGGTGGTGGTGGAGGTAGTGGAGGTGATTGCAGTGGTGGAGTTGGTGTGAGTAGTTGTGTTGATGCTAGTGGTTATAGTGGTGGTGGTGGTGGTGATAGTGTTGTTGTTGGTGGTGGTGGAGGTAGTGGAGGTGATTGTAGTGGTGGGGTTGGTGTGAGTAGTTGTGTTGATGCTAGTGGTTATAGTGGTGGTGGTGGTGGTGATAGTGTTGTTGTTGGTGGTGGCGGAGGTAGTGGAGGTGATTGCAGTGGTGGAGTTGGTGTGAGTAGTTGTGTTGATGCTAGTGGTTATAGTGGTGGTGGTGGTGGTGATAGTGTTGTTGTTGGTGGTGGTGGCGGAGGTAGTGGAGGTGATTGTAGTGGTGGAGTTGGTGTGAGTAGTTGTATTGATGCTAGTGGTTATAGTGGTGGTGGTGGTGGTGATAGTGTTGTTGTTGGTGGTGGTGGCGGAGGTAGTGGAGGTGATTGTAGTGGTGGAGTTGGTGTGAGTAGTTGTGTTGATGCTAGTGGTTATAGTGGTGGTGGTGGTGGTGATAGTGTTGTTGTTGGTGGTGTTGGCGGAGGTAGTGGAGGTGATTGTAGTGGTGGGGTTGGTGTGAGTAGTTGTGTTGATGCTAGTGGTTATAGTGGTGGTGGTGGTGGTGATAGTGTTGTTGTTGGTGGTGTTGGCGGAGGTAGTGGAGGTGATTGTAGTGGTGGGGTTGGTGTGAGTAGTTGTGTTGATGCTAGTGGTTATAGTGGTGGTGGTGGTGGTGATAGTGTTGTTGTTGGTGGTGTTGGCGGAGGTAGTGGAGGTGATTGTAGTGGTGGGGTTGGTGTGAGTAGTTGTGTTGATGCTAGTGGTTATAGTGGTGGTGGTGGTGGTGATAGTGTTGTTGTTGGTGGTGTTGGCGGAGGTAGTGGAGGTGATTGTAGTGGTGGGGTTGGTGTGAGTAGTTGTGTTGATGCTAGTGGTTATAGTGGTGGTGGTGGTGGTGGTGATAGTGTTGTTGTTGGTGGTGTTGGCGGAGGTAGTGGAGGTGATTGTAGTGGTGGGGTTGGTGTGAGTAGTTGTGTTGATGCTAGTGGTTATAGTGGTGGTGGTGGTGGTGGTGATAGTGTTGTTGTTGGTGGTGGCGGAGGTAGTGGAGGTGATTGCAGTGGTGGGGTTGGTGTGAGTAGTTGTGTTGATGCTAGTGGTTATAGTGGTGGTGGTGGTGGTGGTGATAGTGTTGTTGTTGGTGGTGTTGGCGGAGGTAGTGGAGGTGATTGTAGTGGTGGGGTTGGTGTGAGTAGTTGTGTTGATGCTAGTGGTTATAGTGGTGGTGGTGGTGGTGATAGTGTTGTTGTTGGTGGTGTTGGCGGAGGTAGTGGAGGTGATTGTAGTGGTGGGGTTGGTGTGAGTAGTTGTGTTGATGCTAGTGGTTATAGTGGTGGTGGTGGTGGTGATAGTGTTGTTGTTGGTGGTGTTGGCTGAGGTCTAGAGGCGATGTGGTGGCAAGCTGCGGGGTGGTGGTGTGGGCTAGGTCTAGAGGCGGTGTAGTGGCGGCTAGAAGCAGGTTGGGGGCCTGACTGCAATTAAGGAACAGCAATGGTTGGGTCAACAGCTTATTTGAATAACAAAGACATTGAGAGCGAGAGAGAGACAGAGGGGGAGAAAAAGAGGAAGAGAGAGAGAGAGAGGTGAAGGTATAGGAACGTGTCAGTTAAGAAGGGATGTGGTAACAGAGTAAGGTGAGAGGGGGAGAGAGGGACAGCGTGTAATAGAGAGAGAGTTAGAGAGAGAGTGAGTGAGAGAGAGTGTGTGAGAGAGAGAGAGTAAGTGAGAGTGGAAGAAAGTGAGAGTGCGAGAGAGTGAGTGGGAGAGAGTGAGTAAGAGTGAGCGAATGAGAAAGAGAGAGACTTGGTAAGTGACTAGACCCGAGACAAAAGGAAACTGAATTAGTTGTTACAAGCTGTCAACTTCTCTCCTCTCTGCCACTCCCTCTTTCTCTCTTACTCTTTCTCTCCCCCACCACTTTCTTTCTCTCTCTCTCTGGGTCCACCAATAGATGAGAAATGTAGACAGAAGGTAATATTAGAAAACCAGAGATTGGTTCATGGTGTTGATGGTGAAACAGAAACTAGTGAAGACTTACAAGGCCGGCAGTTTTAGTAAAGAGAAAGACGACTATATGTTGTTGTTACAGCTCACACCTATACAGGTTTAGCTGGCCTCCTCCAAGGTATATCTCGTTGGAGGTGTCTTGGGTGATTTAATAATAGGGACCCCAGTCCTATCATCTCATTTTTACAGCTGAGTAAACTGGAGCAACGTGAAATAAAGTGTCTTGCTCAAGGAAACACTATAGAGACTATATAGAGACGATGTATTTGCTTTGTAAGGTTCTAGGTATGAAATTGCGTGTTGAAGTAGATATTGTTATATTTGGGGGAGGGTCAGGTTTTCCAAATATTGCCATTAAAAGGAGTCGTAGAATGGTAAGACAATGTCTCCTTG
>OZ024748.1:7111766-7124266 GCA_964016885.1 Eledone cirrhosa
ACGTTTCCTATCTCAGACATTTTGCCACAATAAGAAGTAAACATATTATTATAATGTTGATATAGTTGATGCTGTTTAGCCCTAGGTCAGTGTGGCTCAATAAAACCGTGTCTACCCTTCTTTATGTGGCTACAATGGAACCAGTAACTCCTTAGCTAACTTTACTTAAGATAGTATTGACTGCTTTAACAGTGATGTGGTTGCTCTTTCTAGCATCTCGAAGTCTATGTACCACAGTGAAGGTATATCGTTGTTTCGGTTAAAATAGTATTTAGACGTTGATAAAGGTTGTAGACAGCATTTCAATTACCATGGTGGAAAAAAATAAAGGTTTTTATTTATTACAAGCGCGAGTAGACAGACAGGCAGGCATTTCTAAAGCATGTTTATAATGTGTATATGTATAATGTATGTGTGTATAATATGTATATGTATTGTGTGTGTGTGTTTATTGTGTGTATGTATTGTGTGTATATCTTAACTAGAAGGTATCTACTAGATATATATATATATTTTGTACAGACATGTTAATTTTATCAATAAATGCTCGGCGTCATCTGGGAAGCTAATGAGAACATCATCCAATTTGAATGTAGCTTGGTATTGTGCTTGCCTCTTTGTCCTATACGACGTTCTTTTGACTTTCCATATATATATATATATATATATAAAGACAGGGGGGAAGAAAAAAATTTATTTTATAAATTAAGTTGTTATAAATTTTTTTTAAGAAAAAAATTCTTTTCTAATCCGGAAAAAATTTTTTTTTGGATTTTGTGAAGAAAATAAATTTGTTGAAAGCACAAGTGAAGCCATTTTTTCTTCCCCCCTGTCTTAATATACCTAAC
This sequence comes from Eledone cirrhosa, assembly GCA_964016885.1. Lineage (NCBI taxonomy): Eukaryota > Metazoa > Mollusca > Cephalopoda > Octopoda > Eledonidae > Eledone > Eledone cirrhosa. Next base: position 7,112,615 of record OZ024748.1, read on the forward strand.
TGTACCAAGGATTACACACATTTTCCAATATATATATATATATATATATATATGAATAAGAGCGTTCTATAGTGTCAGCCACTATTTATTCGTTGTAATTCGTACACACGATGTTACATCAACTACCAATGGGTTCCTGAATTAACAAAGCCGGCAGAAGTGCAAACTACAGCCATTTATCATATTTTCAGACTAATATGAATAAACATTTGCCTGAAAATAAGATCAATATATTTGTTGCAGTTTTATTATGGTCTGTAAGAGTTATATATATATATATATATATATATATATATATATATATATTTGATTCCACACGTGTGAAGAACAGATCGATACTGGAATCAGTCAAATGCATCGATAAAACCTCAAACCAATGACTTGTGAAACATATTTAACATACTGAATGTTCAATAAGCTGGATAAAACAGAAACTGTTTAGAAGGTCAACTGATGACCTGTACCTGTAATAGAAGGGGTCAGCTTTTACCCTGAATTATCCTGAAAATTACGTAAAGGGTAAGCAAAAGCTGTCCCGTCGATAGAACAATTTAGAGAATTCCTCGCCAAAACAGACTGAAGTCGGTCACCTGATGTTGAATAGCCCAAAATAACAAAACAGGAAAATTAACAATACAAAAGCAGTAATAGGATATATAGAGACAAATAACAACGTGAAGAAGATAAAGAAGGAAAATAAAGAAAGAAAAAGAGAGAAATATATTTTTTTTTTTTTCGAATAAAGAAAAAGAGAACTCTTTAGGCGGAAATCAGAAAAATAATAAATGTTAACCATCTGTTATAGTATCTTCTCAATGAAAGAGTTAAAATGTCGGCCATTCTATGTTGAAATATAGAATGTGTAGGAGACGGGATTATGAATGGAAAACAGGGGGAGGGATAACATGAGGTGGCAGGTAGAGGTTGACATAGAGAGGGAGGTGAGGAGGAGATGATATAGAAAGGAAGGTGAAGGGTGTATGACATGGGCTATGATGTTTAAAACAAAGCTAGGTCGTAGACACATGTATCATGTCTGGAATACTGACCACAATAGGGAAATAGAAATAATTTTATAATTGTTTCTACTTTAGATTCTAATTTAAGTATAAATTCAGCCTATCGTGTCGATATATCAACATTCTCTAAAGAGAATGTTGATATATCGACACGAGAATATGACTGCTACCTTATTTTATCGACCTCGAATAGACTTAAAGAGCCGCATCATATATTGCTAGGCATATGTTCGACTCTCTCTCTCTCTCTCTCTCTCTCTCTCTCTCTGTATATATATATATATATATGATAAAAATAGCCCTTCGTCAGTGATTTTCCAACCATCATTGGTATGTCATCGCATTAAAAATCATATACCTCAGGTTGGTGCGAGCAATAACTAAAAAAAGGTATATGATTTTTAATGCGATGAAATACCAATGATGGTTGGAAAATCACTGACGAAGGACTATTTTTATCATATGTAACCCATGTGCAACCACACAGTATTCTTCTTTCTTCTCATGTTTTATATATATATATATATATATATATATATATATATATATATATATATATATATATATATATATACATATATATATATATATATATATATGTGTGTATGTGTTATTAATTGTGTCACGGTTTAAACCTTGACCATAGGACCTACGTCTCTTAAAATAATATACATATATATATATATACACACACACACACACATGATTGTGCGTGTGTGTGTATATCACACGCCTGGATCTAACTGCAAAAATAATCAATATTTCTTTCCGGATACACACGTGAACACACACACACACAATCACACACACAGACACACACACACATTCACCCAAACATGGATTATCGGAGAGATAAGAGAGAAAATGTGAGATTTATTATAAGGAAATATCACCAAAATCAGAATATCAAAATTATCAAAATGAATATAGCTATATCACAATATAGTTATATACCATTATAAACAACATAAACAATACCACAAATATCATGATACCACATGATATCAACATAAACAGTACGGGCATATCTGGGGCGATATTTCATGGATCTATAACAATAGCAACACAGAGAATATACATTTTCGAAGCAGCAATGACTAGACAAGATATTCTATAGAAATGATATAAATATATTCTATTGATTTGGATCAATCAGGAAGTTTAAGTAAATGCAGGGTGTCCCAAAAAATGTATACACACTTTGATTATTTGTAGTAACATTATTCATTAGAATGATGTTGAAGTGTGTATATATTTTTGGGGACACCCTGTATATAGACGGAGAGACAGACGTTAAGAAAGTGTGTTATTTACTAATGCTTATGGTATGGATTGTGTGAATATGTATATATATGTCGCATGGTCGGGTCATCGGCGACTAAGCTGGCTACCCCACCAAGTTTACTTGGTGAGGAGGGGGATTTTGGACACTCTGCAGAGCAAAAAACAAAACCTGACAAAGGGCCGAAGAACTCATAAGAGTCAATGGCCATCCAAAAGTGTGTAAATAAGTATATACACATGTACCGCGCGGTTAAACCACTGGGAGTGAAGGACCCCTAGTCTTTGTCAGAGCATTCTTCTAAGAGAAGGCAACTCAGGAAACTGGGATAACTCCGATATAAAACCTGCGGCTCAGTACTTTCCAATGATGTTGATCTTTTCTTCTTTCCGGGTTATAACTACTGTCGCTCAGAGAGTGGCTCAGTGCAGTTTTTCCTCATTTTAGAAAATATCTTCACGCACAGGCATTGTACGATAGAATTAATTAATAATTATTAATAATGGTATATAGTGCAATGGCCATACTCGATAACGAGGGGGCAGCCATCATATATATATATATATATATATATATATATATATATATATATATGTGTGTGTGTGTGTGTATTTAGTGACACATAATATATTATATTATATGTATGGATGAGTACATACTCAATCATGTATGTATAAATATATTTACAGTAATGCTATATACACACGTAACACACACACACACACACACACACATTTTTGAAGCAATAAATAATGGTTCAAGTTTCCTATATTACGATAAGGTTCGTAAAATATGTAAAGACACACATGTCTTTATATATATATATATATATATATATACATATTTCTGAAGACGGCATATATATGTGTTGGTATGTATATTTAATTTTGATAGTTTGTATAATTTTGTATAATTTTGTACATAGATCTGTTGAATATGCATGCCAATTCTAACACATATATATCCTAGAAACGATCGTTAAATAATGAACTTTTTTTGTTTAATATAAGGAACTGTTTCATTGTTTTATTCATTATTTTTTTAATATTTTATCTTGACTCTGTATTCCGTTTATCTTTCACCGAAAGTGATTTTTCATTGCATCTCTTCTTTCCATGATATCCGGATTACATTGAGTTCTTCATACGGATTGGACACTACCGTACACTCTTGGTAGATTTATCTACATATATATACATATATATAATATATATATATAGTAATAATAAAAAATATGAAGACTAAAATCCGAAGAGGGCTCGATAAGGATGATATATATATATATATATATATATATAAACATATATAAGACCGTAGAGCAAATATTTATAAAAAATAACAGATTAACGTTTAAGCAAAGGATCGTTGCTTAAACTGTAATCAGTTATATTAATAAATATATATATATATATATATATATAATATATGCATATTTATATGTGGGTATTTATGTATTTATATAAACATATATATATATATGTGTATGTATGCATGTATGTGTGTATATATATGTATGTGTGTATATATGTATGTATGTACATATGTATGTATATATGTATACATACATATATATATATGTATATATGTATGTATGATTTCATTAATGTGTACTTTGGCATTCCTCCAATTGCTGTGCTAGAGATGAGAGCGCCACTAAGTAAAACTAAAAGCCAGTTAGACGATGAAAGATCAATAGTTAAGTTTAAGATTAATTTAAGAATTTGAGAGAAAATAATTGGACAGGTGACACATTTCAACACATGACTTAAAGAAAGTAATTATATTTCACAGAATTCTGTCTGCTCTTTAGCTGATTCTATATAGAATCGCTTCAAACCGGAAGTTTAATATTAGTGGCGGAAACGGTAGAATGCCGGACGTGTTGTTGTCAAATCGGTCTCTCGCTCTATCTGTCTTTTTCTCTCCCTTTCAGTAACTCTGTAACTCTCCAGACAGACACACACACACATATATATATATATATATATATATATATATATATATATATATATATATATATATATATATATATATATATATATATATATATATATATATATATATATATATATATATATATATATATATATATATATATATATATATATATATATATATATAACGAAGGAATTGTGGTAAGGAACCAGATGGACCATAACGCACCAGAGTACTTAGGGTAGTAGAGTGGGAAATAGGAAAAAGTATGACCCCGACGGCAGAGTTCAAGCGGTTTCGACGGCTATTTCTGGACTAAATTAGAATTTTTAGCGTGGTCTAAAGACAGGCTAAAAATTCTAATTTAGTCCAGAAATAGCCGTCGAAACGGCTTGAGCTCTGCCGTCGGGGTCATACTTTTTCCTATATATATATATATATATATATATATATATATATATATATATATATATATATATATATATATATATATGTATGTATATACTCACACAAGCATAGATTATGTGAATTAAGCATAGCTCAGCGAAGACTGCATTTGCCAATTTACTCTGTGGAACATCTTGAAGAATTCCCCTGTCATCAGCTACTTTGGCAACGAATGTACGGACGTTTAAGCTATGAAAGACTTCGTTAAGACACCAGCCTGAAGTGTGTATTGGACATACGAACAGCAATGATAGGCCGAGACGTCTGGCATGAGTTTTTTTTTCTCCCTACTTCAAGTGGGAGATCAGCAGAGAGGAGATTTGGTGTGATGCCAAATATACATTATATAATTTTACATATACATACGTGTATATATCTCTCTATGTATATATATACTTCTGTACACGTTTAATTCATTAGTTGCATGTATAGTACATATATACATATATACATATATGCATATGTGTATGCATGTATGTGTATGTATCTTTGAATCTATGCACTTAACTATCCACAAAGTTGGCAGTATTTAGTTAATGAATATTTGAATAACTTACAGCTATGACTTATTTATTAAATTGTAATATGTCACGTAGACACTCCACTCAAAGACACACGTTCACAGTAGCAGGAAAACACACACTCACACACATATATATATATATATATATATATATATGTGTGGTGCGTGTGTGTATGTACATATATATCTATATATAAATGTCTGAAACTAGGTGTTTAAACGGGAAGAGCTCAGCCGTTGTGGTCCCGACTCTTTATAATAAAACTCTACACTACTACCACAAGTATCGAGTATTCTTTTGAGTAATGGTCTAACCAGTTTCAAACTGAATCCATCCTGATTTATATATATATATTTCGACAGCCATTTCGGGGTAAAAGATTTTCCTACACACATATATATATATATATATATATGTGTGTGTGTGTGTGTGTGTGTGTGTGTATGTGTGTATGTGTGTATTAAAATAAAAGATTAAAGTTTAAGTAAAGAATCGGTGCATTCACCCTTAACGGGATCTTCAGAAGATCCTGATAAGGGTGAAAGCACCGATTCTTCGCTTAAACTTTAATCTGTTATTTTAATAAATATTTGCTCTATGGTTTTATATATTTATATATATATATAAAATCCTTGTCGAGCCCTCTTCGGATTTTAGTCTTCACATTTTTTATTATTACTATATATATATATATATATATATATATATATATATATATATATATATATATTAAAATTAGCAACTATATATATATATATATATATATAGTTGCTAATTATTAGGGTGCTTATCTGTAAAATATACTACCACAGACACATCACTAATAATGGTGATCTGAATTTGATAATGTACTTAGAATGTTATTGTTCCAAACAAAGCAAAGTAAAAAATAGAAGAATGGATGGATAAAGGATTTAATATAATTCAGCAAATAGAAATTATTATTAAACGTATATGGGACATCATTATAGTATCTTTGAAAACTAATCCCTGCTTATAACTGTGTATGTATATATATATATATATATATATATAATTTTATTTTTCTATGTATTTATATATGAATATATATATATATAATTTTACTTTTCTATGTATTTATATATGAATATATATATATATATATAATTTTACTTTTCTATGTATTTATATATTAATATATATATATATATAATTTTATTTTTCTATGTATTTATATATGAATATATATATATATATAATTTTATTTTTCTATGTATTTATATATGAATATATATATATATATATATATATATATATATATATATATATATATATATATATAAGTATGTATACGTACATACATATATGTATATAGACGTACAGTAGTATGCATATATATATATATATGCATACTACTGTACGTCTGTATACATATATGCGTGTACGTATACATACTTATATTTAAGTAACAGCCGTACTAAGAGTGAGAAATGAAATTTCGTTTCATTTTTTCCGTTTATATATATATATATATATATATATATATATATATATATTTATATATATATATTTATATGTATATATATATGTATAAATATATATATGTATATATATATATATATATATATATGAATATATACACACATATATATATATGTGTATATATATATGTTATATGTGTATATATATATATGTATATATAGATGTATATAACAAAGGAATCGTGGTAAGGAACCAAATAGACCATAACGCACCAGAGTACTCAATACTTAGGGTAGTAGAGTGAGAAATAGGAAAAAGCAAAAAGTATGACCCGACGGCAGAGCTCAAGCCGTTTCGACGGCTATTTCTGGACTAAATTAGGAATTTATTCACCAGGCTAAAAATTATAATTTAGTCCAGAAATAGCCATCGAAACGGCTTGAGCTCTGCCGTCGGGGTCATACTTTTTCCTATATATATATATATATATATATATATATATATGCATATGGGCATGTCACCAGACATACCTATATACAGACACTTGTGCACGCATGCCTATAACGCCCACTTCAAACCATTCATTATATGTGACTGGAATTTTGACACATACTTCAGTTATGTTATCTTTGAATATATGTTTTAAATTAACGCAACACTGCAAGGGAGTTCACTCGAGTTTCACATACACATTCATACAGGCTGTAATACTTACATATATATACTGAAAAATATGTCCCAATATTTCCACAAAGGCACAAACATACACACACAAATATATATATATATATATTATATATATATATATAAACATATATATATATATATATAAACATATATATATATATATATATAAACATATATATATATATGTTTATTTATATATATATATATATATAAACATATATATATATATATATATAAACATATATATATATATATATATAAACATATATATATATATATATATAAATATATATATATATATGTTTATTTATATATATATATATATATGTTTATATATATATATATATATATATAAACATATATATATATATATATAAACATATATATATATATATATATAAACATATATATATATATATAAACATATATATATATATGTTTATTTATATATATATATATATATGTTTATATATATATATAAACATATATATATATGTTTATTTAAATATATATATATATGTTTATTTATATATATATATATATATGTTTATATTATATGTTTATTTAAATATATATATATATGTTTATTTAAATATATATATATATGTTTATTTATATATATATATATATGTTTATATATATATATATATATATATATATATATATAAACATATATATATGTTTATTTATATATATATATATACATATATATATATATATATATATATATATACATATATATATATATATATATATGTATATTTATATATATATATGTGTGTGTTTATATATATATATGTTTATATATATATACATATTATATATATATATATATATATATATATATATATATATATATATATATATATATATATACATATGTGTGTGTATGTGTATGTATATATGGTTTTCCAAATTTTATACATTAATAATAATGAAGCTGTTTAGCTGCCAAGATTTGTATAATTTGTCTGCAATTATTCTCAACACACTTTGAAATTATAATATCGGTGTTGTCCGAACAATAATTATATTACTATTATAAGTGAAGGCAGTAGATAAAACGAACAGAACAAATAATTTAAAGACAAAAAGAAGACACAAGTATGTTAGACACAATATACTCTGATGTATATATAGCTGTTAGATAGATATATATATAGATAGATAGATAAATAGATAGACAGATAGATATTTTGACAGATATTATAATTGTTGAATAGATATCAAATAGAGGAACTGATATATATATATATATATATATATATATATATATATATATATATATATATATATATATATATATATATATATATATATCAGTTCTTCCATTTGATATCTATTCAACAATTAATATATATATATATATATATGCATGTATGTATGTATATGTATACATATATATTTATATATATATACGTATACAGTGGCGGACTGGCCAGGTTGCCCAATGGCAAGTGGGTCCCACTGTAATATTTTAGGGGCTAATGCTTAGCATTCAAATAACAGCTGAAGACTAAGAGAAATAATAATTTTTTTTTTTTAAATAAATAAAACAATTAAGCAAAGCATTTGGTCAACGACATCACATCATTTTGTTTTGAAAATTGTGAAAGTAGGTTTATAAGGTTGAATTTTCATAAGATTTTCGTAGTTGTCTCAGTGGTCTAGCGGTAGGTACTAGAGAAGGTGGAGATCCTGGTCTTGGGTTCAATCCTGGTCAAGAGGTACATGTAATGTCTTTCAATTTTTGTTTTATATCCCATAGAAAAAAGACTGAAAAGGTTTACCCGCAACCCTACTCCCGACCAGGATCGAACTTCAGACCAGGATCACCACAGTCTACGATTCCTCCAACTAGGCCACCGAGACAGCTACAAAAATGTAATGAAAATTAATAATTATAAACTTACTTTGAAAATCAAAATTAAATGATAGCATTCTATATGTAGGTGGCACCCGATATTTTTAGACCCAGTGCGCCATTGTGTATATATATATATATATATATATATATATATATATATATATATATATATATATATATATATATATATGTCCAGCTCGTTTGTTTGCCAGCATATCAGAAAAAAAAATTATATATTTTCTATATATTTTGTCTGAGCAGAACGTGTATAACAATACATAAAACTTTGCATCTTCGAAATATATACAATGAAATAAATAGAGATGATATAAAGTATATATCTTTCCTTTATTACTATTATATTATTATTATTATTATAGTTGCATTTATCTTGCTTTAAGTTCATACGAGTTATCACCAAGTCACAACCAATGACCTCAGGAGTCAACAAGGTCCGCCATGTTCAAGAAAGAACATACATGCATCTTTAGGTGTTTAGACTTGTGATGTACTTATATTGACAGAATCTCCCTTAGTATATGGGCAGTTCCCATTAGTACTATCTTTTGTATTATTATTATTATTATTATTATTATACTTTGAGTCTCAGTCATTGATGTTATTTAACTGGAAAGTTTGTTGAAATGAATATCAAGCCACTACCTGCAGCCTCAGATATTCAGGACGTATCGGAGAGTACTTGCTGTTCCCAGCAAGCATGCCTTTTGAAGTGTTCCAAAAATCGGGGCGGGATCAATTTTCTTTAACCATCCTTGGAAACTCTTTGAGATAGTACCTAGTGCGCTTATGACAATCGGGACCAGTTTGACTTCATGGCAGTTCCAAATCCTTTTTACCTCCAACTTTAAGTCCTGGTATCGGTTAATTTTCTCCCTCTCCTTCTCTTGCACTCTCGTGTCGAATGGGCAGGCTACATTCCACAAGAGGAGTGATGTCGATAGACTCTACTTAAGGAGATCTGAAGGTGGAAGAGGTCTTATCAGCATAGAGGACTGTGTTCAGATGGAGAAAAACAACCTACATAAATACATGACTGATAGTAGGGAGCCAATGCTCAGAATTGTACTGAAGGAGAGGACAATAGACCAAGGGATGTCCAAGGAGGAAATAACAACAAGGAGAAAGAGCACCCTTCATGAAAAATCCCTTCATAGTACCTTCTTTGAGAAAACTGAATTCAGAGATCCAGATACATGGAACTGGTTGAAAAGAGGAGACCTTAAAAAGGCTACAGAAGGAATGCTAATGGCTGCGCAAGAGCAGGCCCTCAAAACGAAGTGGCTGAAACACCATATTTACAAGGAGGATATTATTATTATTATTATTATTATTATTCTTTGAGTCTCAGTCATTGATGTTAGTTAACTGGAAAGTTTGTTGAAATGAATATCAAGCCACTACCTGCAGCCTCAGATATTCAGGACGTATCGGAGAGTTCTTGCTGTTTCCAGTCTGTATAGAGGTGTATACCAGAGTACAATTATAGTAATAATAGAAAGAACGATTAGTTATGTCTTCATTACGTTTATTAGACAAGATATCATCTATCTAGAATTAAGTTTGAGTCGAGATAAAAACTCCTCATGGTGACTGCAACAATAACTGTTACAATATTTTTATTGAATTCAAAGATTGACTAAATAAATAGTGTAATAAGGAGGAGATGTTAGACTATTTTATTGTGTTAAAAATACGGCAAAATTTCTAACTCAATTTTTAAATTGACCTCGCTGTTTCTAAACACATGCGCTTTCCTTATAGTTACGTGTGTGTGTGTGTGTTTTCAGGGTTGTATTTAGATCATGTGGGGCCCGGGGGACTTTAGATTGGGGAGGTCCTTCACAGACACAAAAATTACAATACACAGCAAATCCCCCAATTCTACATATCGAAGTTAGCTTGGCGCAAGTAATTGGAATTGAAAAGTGAGACACACAGGTATTAAATTCAGCCATTCTAACCATCCTAAAACTAAAAAGCCCAGCTGAGGGCACAGATAAATTGCAACGGCCGCAAACTTGGGGTCCCACAAACTGCAGGTGGACCGGCAGCAGTTACCCTCTTTTCTCCCCATTAAATTCGGCCCTGTGTGTCACTAATGTGTTTGAGTATATGTAGCTAGATTTTGTTCTTTTAATTTATCATATAGAAATCCTTTTTCCGACGAAATCTCCAGGTCTCATCGATGACAAATGTTGATCTGGATGTTCAGTTAGTTACCAAATATATTTCAACATGTTAAGACTTCTGTCTGCCTCTTCAATCAGTGTGGCTCTACTCTCTCACACACACACACACACACACACACACACACACACACACACACACACACACACACACACACACACACACACTTGTCTCTACCACCAAAACTGTATTAATTACACAGCTGCAAGGGATTTATTTCCTACTTAGAGAGGTTACATC
>OZ024748.1:7134266-7139266 GCA_964016885.1 Eledone cirrhosa
AAGGGTTTTATTTACAATATTAACAATTGTTTCATTGATCAGGTGAGTCTAAAGTCCGCTAATCCCATATATACATATATCTAAGGCGGGTAAAATTCCCCAGATCCATGGACGAGTTCTCTCCAGCGGTCTCTGTCCCTCATTATCGCTGCCATGTCCTGCATCTCCAACAGACCAGTGTCTGTCCTAAGGGCATATATATATATATATATATATATATATATATATATATACAGAGAGAGAGAGAGAGAGAGAGAGAGAGGGGATGCCTGTGTTCGTAAAAGGTGTAGTTAATATGAAATGAAGTAAGTGAAGATAGGAATCGATAAAAAAATCTATTGTTGCCTGTTAAACACACACATACACACACATATACACATATATACACACAGACAGACATACATAAATACACACATATATACCGACCTACCTACCTACATACATACACACATCCATACCTACCTACACCCATATATACATACATGTGTGTGTATATGTCTGTGTGTATGTGTGTGTGTATGTGTGTGTGTGTGTGTGTGTGTGTGTGTGTGTGTGTGTGTGTGTGTGTGTGTGTGTGTGTGTGTGTGTGTGTGTGTGTACAATTACATCACAGTTCGTTGAATAACATCACACTTGATGTTTTACAGATCAATTTAACAAATTTATCGATGTTGAGTATATACTTTAAATAAACTTTTTCTCTATATATTGATATTCTTGTTGCTATTATTCTTATCTATTATTATTATTAGGGTCGGACGTCATGCCTTGACGCATAGAGTTACGGCCCTTTCCATTCTGAGTTCAAATCCTGCCGAGGTTAACTTTGCCTTTCATCCTTACGGGGTCGATAAAATAAAGTACCAGTAATGCACTGGGTAATTGCTGGCCTTGTGCCAAAAGTAGAAACAATTATTATATATATATCTATATATATATATATATATATATATATATGTTTATATATTTAAACAAGTGTATATGCGGTTATCACATAATAAACTTCTGGAATGCTTTACATATTTTCGCATATATGTTATAGTAATTTCTTAATTAGTTGTGACCGTTCTGGTTTTGTAGTACCCAGCTTCTGAAGGTCGGTACTAATATAGTTACTTACATACCCTAGAATACCAATAAAGACAGGTACACATTTGAAAGTAATGCAAATTTATATTTTCTGTTTTTATCATTTAACTACTGTATGCAATATCATTCGGTTTGTGTCTGTAAGGCCTACCTATTACAGGGTCTTTAACAGGAATCATTTATCAATATTCTTTAATATTATAACGATTTCTTTATAAAGATCAAAGTGAGTCAGAATATGTGTGTACACGTAGATGAATATATACCGTGAAAGAGCGGAGGAGTTCAGGAGAGCGAACGGCCATCCAATAAAGTGTTTTGTTTTTTGTTTTTTGTTGAGCAAGAGACTCCTAGTCTTCATTAAGACATCTCTCTAGGAGAAGGTCACTCTGATATCAAACCTACGACATCATTTGCATCCAATGATGTTGACCAATTCTACTTTTGGAGTAAATGCAATCGATGTTCAGAGAGAAGGATTGGCTCCGTGCAAAGCCTTTCCTTATTTGGAAAAGACTCAAGCACAACCATACATTGATATGTGACATTTTTTGCGATGCACGGTATTGCTGGCCACAGGCAAGTCCCTAGTTGGACTAAGAGCCACGTCTGTGATGCTCATGCTGAAGTATCAAGCGATGGCATTACTCGAAATATATATACATATATACATATTTATATATATATATATATATATATATAAGATCAAAAGATGGTTAAAAGAGTTCCATGTATTTTATTATGCGCATTTCAAAAACAAATATCATCATGCAATAACATTTGTGTTTTCATCAGATAAAATAGGAAGACATGATATGAAGGTTAAAAACCACTTGTGAATAGTGCAGTTTTAAATCAACATATAGAACTCTTTTAACCATCTTTTAACCATCTTTTGATCTTATATATTATATCTTTTAACCATCTTTTGTTCTTATATATTATGTATACTCCAGTCCTACAAATTGTAGAGTGCTTCTTATCCGATATCTGCATTGCTTTATTGTACTACAATAAAACTCACCTCCTACATATATATATATATATATAAATAAGTGTGTGTGTGTGTGTGTGTGTGTGTGTGTGTGTGTGTGTGTGTGTGTGTGTGTGTGTGTGTGTGTGTGTGTGACCAACGGTGTTAATGTCCATATGCCTTTCTACGTATGGATGTAATAAACAAAATGTATCACTGTTAAAAGATCAATATTTATACATTCAGTGGTGTGTAGATGTGATTGGGCTGTGTGTATGTATCTGTATGTGTGACTCGGCTGTGTATGTATCTGTATGTGTGACTCGGCTGTGTGTAAGTATCTGTATGTGTGACTCGGCTGTGTATGTATCTGTATGTGTGACTCGGCTGTGTATGTATCTGTATGTGTAACTCGGCTGTGTGTAAGTATCTGTAGATGTGACTCGGCTGTGTATGTATCTGTAGATGTGACTCGGCTGTGTATGTATCTGTATGTGTAACTCGGCTGTGTGTAAGTATCTGTATATGTGATTCGGCTGTGTGTAAGTATCTGTATGTGTGACTCGGCTGTGTATGTATCTGTATGTGTGACTCGGCTGTGTATGTATCTGTATGTGTGACTCGGCTGTGTATGTATCTGTATGTGTGACTCGGCTGTGTATGTATCTGTATGTGTGACTCGGCTGTGTATGTATCTGTATGTGTGACTCGGCTGTGTATGTATCTGTATGTGTGACTCGGCTGTGTATGTATCTGTATGTGTGACTCGGCTGTGTATGTATCTGTATGTGTGACTCGGCTGTGTATGTATCTGTATGTGTGACTCGGCTGTGTATGTATCTGTAGATGTGACTCGGCTGTGTATGTATCTGTATGTGTGACTCGGCTGTGTATGTATCTGTATGTGTAACTCGGCTGTGTGTAAGTATCTGTATATGTGATTCGGCTGTGTATGTATCTGTATGTGTGACTCGGCTGTGTATGTATCTGTATGTGTAACTCGGCTGTGTGTAAGTATCTGTATATGTGATTCGGCTGTGTGTAAGTATCTGTATGTGTGACTCGGCTGTGTATGTATCTGTATGTGTAACTCGGCTGTGTGTAAGTATCTGTATATGTGATTCGGCTGTGTGTAAGTATCTGTATGTGTGATTCGGCTGTGTGTATGTATCTGTATGTGTGTAATTTTTATTGGGTGGGGGTCTGTGTGTATAGTATATAAGTGAGAATATGTGTCTGTATTCGTATGTGAGAGCGTGTGTGTGTAAGTGTATGTGTGAGTAAGTGTATGTGTGTGTAAGTGTATGTGTGTGTAAGTGTATGTGTGTGTAAGTGTATGTGTGTTTAAGTGTATGTGTGTAAGGAGAAAATCAAATCAGAATGCATTGAAAATAATTGTTTTAGAGGCAGAAATATTTAATATATTTATAAACATCACTTCAATATTGTAACCTGACAGTAGAATATATGATGTATGTCACCCGAGAGTGATAGGGGGAGAGAGTAGAGAGAGGGAGGATGTAGAGAGAGGGGGAGTGAGTAGAGAGAGAGAGAGAGAGAACATTGAGAGAGAACGAAAGAAGAGGGCGAATGAGAGAGAGAAAGAGCGAAAGAAAGACGGCGTGAGAGAGAGATGTAGAGAGAGGGATAGTGTAGAGAGAGGGTAAAGGAATAGAAAAAAGGGGGAGTGAATAGAGAGAGAGAGCGCGAGAGAGAGAGCAAAAGGAAGACGGTGAGAGAGAAAGAGAGAAAGCGAGAAAGAGAAAAATTTCTAATTTTGCATCTAAGCCTACCTTTTGAAAGCAAATGTATTTAAGGGGCCGTAAACATCTGCAGCTACTGTAAACATGTGCAGCGACTGTAAACATGTGCAGCTACTGTAAACATGTGCAGCGACTGTAAACATGTGCAGCGACTGTAAACATGTGCAGCTACTGTAAACATGTGCAGCGACTGTAAACATGTGCAGCGACTGTAAACATCTGCAGCGACTGTAAACATCTGCAGCGACTGTAAACATGTGCAGCGACTGTAAACATGTGCAGCGACTGTAAACATGTGCAGCGACTGTAAACATGTGCAGCGACTGTAAACATGTGCAGCGACTGTAAACATCTGCAGCTGCTGTAAACATCTGCAGCTGCTGTAAACATCTGCAGCGACTGTAAACATCTGCAGCTACTGTAAACATCTGCAGCGACTGTAAACATCTGCAGCGACTGTAAACATCTGCAGCGACTGTAAACATGTGCAGCGACTGTAAACATGTCCAGCGACTGTAAACATGTGCAGCGACTGTAAACATGTGCAGCGACTGTAAACATGTGCAGCGACTGTAAACATCTGCAGCGACTGTAAACATCTGAAGCGACTGTAAACATCTGCAGCGACTGTAAACATCTGAAGCGACTGTAAACATGTGCAGCGACTGTAAACATGTGCAGCGACTGTAAACATGTGCAGCGACTGTAAACATCTGCAGCGACTGTAAACATCTGCAGCGACTGTAAACATCTGCAGCGATTGTAAACATCTGCAGCGACTGTAAACATCTGCAGCCACTGTAAACATCTGCAGCGACTGTAAACATCTGCATCTACTGTAAACATCTGCAGCTACTGTAAACATGTGCAGCTACTGTAAACATGTGCAGCGACTGTAAACATCTGTAGCGACTGTAAACATGTGCAGCGACTGTAAACATGTGCAGCTACTGTAAACATCTGCAGCGACTGTAAACATCTGCAGCGACTGTAAACATCTGCAGCGACTGTAAACATCTGCAGCGACTGTAAACATCTGCAGCTACTGTAAACATCTGCAGCTACTGTAAACATCTGCAGCGACTGTAAACATCTGCAGCTACTGTAAACATCTGCAGCGACTGTAAACATCTGCAGCGACTGTAAACATCTGCAGCGACTGTAAACATCTGCAG
>OZ024748.1:7144266-7146766 GCA_964016885.1 Eledone cirrhosa
AAGAAGTAAATATAAACAACAAACTACAAAATATGAATCAAATACAACTCCAACAACGACAACAACAATAACAACAACAACAACAACAACATCAACAAAATAATTACAATAACAACAATAATTACTAATCATGATCAAGAAGAGCAGCAACAACAAAAGCAACACTATAACTAATAAAACAACCACAAAAACAACTACTAAAACAACAACAACCACAAAAACAACAAAACAACAACTAATAAAGCAATAATACAACTACTAAAACAACAATAACAATCACAAAAACAACAACTACTAAATCATACAACAACAAAACAATTACAACAACAAAAGCTACAAATAATAAGAAAAGGAGGGAAGAGAACGGAAGTAAATTGACCAATTAATAACAATTAATAAAGATAAAGAGATAGAGAGAGATAACAGAGTATAGTAAATATATACATATATATATATATGTGTGTGTGTGTGTATGTGTGTGTGTATGTGTGTGTGTGTGTGTGTGTGTGGTTGACTGAAGGACAGAGAGAGTGGTAGAATGGAGGGGAGAGTGAGAGTGGGACAGAGAGAGATTGAGAGATAGAATGGAAGAGTGAATAGGAGAGTGGATAGGAGAGTGGATAGGAGAGTGGATGAGAGAGAGAATGGAAGAGTGGATAGGAAGGAGAGTGGATGAGAGAGAGAATGGAAGAGTGGATAGGAGAGTGGATAGGAGAGTGGATGAGAGAGAGAATGGAAGAGTGGATAGGAGAGTGGATAGGAGAGTGGATGAGAGAGAGAATGGAAGAGTGGATAGGAGAGTGGATAGGAGAGTGGATGAGAGAGAGAATGGAAGAGTGGATAGGGAGAGTGGATAGGAGAGTGGATGAGAGAGAGAATGGAAGAGTGGATAGGAGAGTGGATAGGAGAGAGAATGGAAGAGTGGATAGGAGAGTGGATAGGAGAGTGGATAGGAGAGTGGATGAGAGAGAGAATGGAAGAGTGGATAGGAGAGTGGATAGGAGAGTGGATGAGAGAGAGAATGGAAGAGTGGATAGGAGGGAGAGTGGATAGGAGAGTGGATAGGAGAGTTGATAGGAGAGTGGATAGGAGAGTGGATGAGAGAGAGAATGGAAGAGTGGATAGGAGAGTGGATAGGAGAGTGGATGAGAGAGAGAATGGAAGAGTGGATAGGAGAGTGGATGAGAGAGAGAATGGAAGAGTGGATAGGAGAGTGGATATGAGAGTGGATAGGAGAGTGGATGAGAGAGAGAATGGAAGAGTGGATAGGAGAGTGGATAGGAGAGTGGATGAGAGAGAGAATGGAAGAGTGGATAGGAGAGTGGATAGGAGAGTGGATAGGAGAGTTGATAGGAGAGTGGATAGGAGAGTGGATGAGAGAGAGAATGGAAGAGTGGATAGGAGAGTGGATAGGAGAGTGTATGAGAGAGAGAATGGAAGAGTGGATAGGAGAGTGGATATGAGAGTGGATAGGAGAGTGGATGAGAGAGAGAATGGAAGAGTGGATAGGAGAGTGGATAGGAGAGTGGATGAGAGAGAGAATGGAAGAGTGGATAGGAGAGTGGATAGGAGAGTGGATGAGAGAGAGAATGGAAGAGTGGATAGGAGAGTGGATAGGAGAGTGGATTATTGAGAGAACGAGTGAGTGAATGATTAAAAGAATTAGAAATTGGATTAGAGAGTGAATGAGAGAGTGAAGGACTAAGAGAATGAAATGGTGAATAAAAAAAGCGAATGAGAGAAAAGAGAATGGGATGGAAAATGAGGAATTGGAATTAGAGTGGGAGGAAGAATGAGAGAGGGCGAGAGAGAGAGGGCGAGAGAGAGAGAGAGAGAGAGAGAGAGAGAGAGAGAGAGAGAGAGAGAGAGAGAGAGAGAGAGAGAGAGAGAGAGGCGAATGATTGAGTGAATCAGAGAGAGTATCGAGAGAGAGAGAGAATGTGAGAGAGGAAAACAAGCTTGAATAAAAAGATGAAAATATTTTAGAGTAAATAATAGGGAAAAATGTATTTGTTTTGTAAGGTATTTGATATGAAATCGTTTGTTGAAAGAGATATTGTTATATTTGGGGAGGGTCAAGGTGTCCGAATATTGCCAAAAATATGAATTAAACTCTCTTTCATTTAGTTTTCCCTTCAGTTTCAGTATAGTTTTATATTTCTATAAATAATTAGCTGGCAATCAATGTTAATCATTGATGTATCAACAGTTAAATATAGAAATAAAAATATAATTACTTGAGGAAAAAATATGTGACATATATGATGATTTCTCACGAATGAAACAGTTCTAGTCCTGTAGAAGCTCTTATATATATATACATATATACATATGTATATACATATATATATATATATATATATATATATATATATACATATGTATATATACATATGTATATACATATTATGAATTAATTTGTATATACATATATATATATATATATATATATATGTAGGATGTGAGTTTTATTGTAGCACAATAAAGCAATGCAAATATC
>OZ024748.1:7186766-7201766 GCA_964016885.1 Eledone cirrhosa
TTTTTGATAGACTGTCCGTCTCTCTTGTTACCAACTTACTTCATTTATATTCCTTTGTTGATGTCGTTCGACTGTTGACCTACTACGAATTATTACATCAAAATCCTTGCCCATACCAGAAATACACTCGGTTCTTGTTATTGTTTAAACCCCTAGTATAACTCCCCAAAATAAAGAGAAACATGCCAGTTGTGACTAGAAGGGACAAGGGAAAGACAGATAAAACGAGAGATAAAACACCTCGTACTTTCGTTCCAATTCTTTTCACACTAAGATTCAAACCTGTCGAAGTCATTTCTGCCTTTCCTTCTGTGACAGTATTTAGCTGCTATGTCTAGTAGCTATGTCAGACCAGGCACAAATCTCCTATATTGATGTCAACATTTCTTTTAATTAAATTGAGATAAAATATGTTATGGTCCTGGTGATTTATTGTAAAATAAAGGACATTTTCTGTACCTTTTGTTTTTAAGTTACCAGATTTATGAGGTCAATATACACCCTTAATCTAACACTACCCTCATTCCCTCTCCTAATTTATTTAACCCTTTTGATAAGAAGCCGTCAAAACAGACGCGTCTGATTCTCCGAAACAAAACTAAACATTTGTAAGGGTTCCAATTTAAATTAAAATGTTCTAACATAATTTCCGTTAAGATATGTTATGTTGCGATTAACATCTTAATTAAGAAATAATTACTAATTTTCGTAAATCCCTCCAAATTCTTCGCTAATGAATTGAAATACTGTGTATTTCATTAGAAATATGCTAATGAAACCATTAAAATATAGTTAACATCACATTGTAATTAAAGTAAATATTGCAAGAATAATAATAAGGAGTGGAACAGTGTTAAGAAGTCTTGGAGTCAGGTAGAAGATCATTGGTATGTCATACTGCAATGAAATAAAGATCTTACTTTGGTGGCCCTGTGTCCGTGTCTATATATAAATGTGTGTGGTATAGTATATGCGTATATATATATATATGTGTGTGTGTGTATTATATATATGTGTGTGTGTGTGTGTGTGTGTGTGTGTGTGTGTGTGTGTGTGTGTGTGTGTGTGTGTGTGTGTGTGTGTGTGTGTGTGTGTGTGTGTGTGTGTGTATGTGTGTCTTACATATGTTGTCTCCATAAACTTGTCTGTCGTCAGTTCAGTGGACCGGACTACTCTGAGGGAGTTTTGTTGTTACAGACGAGAATATTAGAAAACAAATAAGTCAGTCAGGAAACCCTACCACAAGCATCACCATCACCACCACCACTACCATCACTAACACCACCACCACTACTAACACCATCACCTCCACCACCATCACTGCCACAACCAACACTACCATCAACACCACCACTAACATCACCACTATCACCATCAACACTACCATCACTATCACCACCACCACTAACACCACCACCGCTACCATCACCTCCACTACCATCACTGCTACCACCACCACAACCATCAATATTATCACCACCACCACAACCACCATCACCACCACCACCACCACAACTTCTATTCAATGAGATGAGAGTAAATGGTAAAATATAGGGAGAAATGAAGAGAAAAAATGGAGAAAGAAAGAAAGAATGTAATAAAGAAAGGAAAGAAGGTAGAGAATGAGAGAAAAAATGTTAGTTGGATGAAGAAAAACAGACAGATCATTAAATTGAAGGAAAATTCAAAATATAGAGATGCGAGAGGGAAAACGAGAAGTAAAGAGAATATACATTATCTTAACTATTTTAACTAAATTAGTGGTTTCTGAAACTCTTTCGTCACACTAGTGTAACCATATCGATGACTTGCCCTATATGAACCCAATCCATGCTAAAAAATATACATTGTTTTAATTAATTATTAACCAGTAATAAACACAATTGAAGAACACTCCGCCCTAAGTACTAATATGTTAAAATATATCAATTATTATTTAGAAGGGTATAACTACTACTACTACTACTACTACTAAATTATTGTTAATGTTGCAATTCCTATTGGTTTACTTGTTTGTTTGGTGACTGGCTGGTTGGTGACTGGCTGGTTGGTTAACTCCTGACCATATTTCTAATGACAGACATTTTATTTCAATTCATTAATGAAGAATTTTGAGAGATTTACTAAAATTATTAATTATTTTAATCATAAAAATCTATTAATTATTTCATCATTGTTCTTCTTATATAAAATTATGTACGAAGACATTAATTTAAATAGGAATACTTAAAATTTGGTGGTTTTGTTTTCTAAGATCAAAACCGGTTTTTCTCGAGTTGGTCTCAAAATGGTTCCAAAAGGAAAATATGCCACAAAATGATGAATATTTAAAAAAAAATATATATATATATATATAAAAGCAACAAAAAAATAATTAAAAAAACTGTCGTAAATTGCCTCGTTCCGGAAATATTTCTCAAATCTTAAATCTAAGATATTGTAGATATCTAATAGACACGATGCCACGATTTCACGCTAAATATATATTGTTCTCACTATTGGCACCTACAAGACTGGCAGCCAACAAACAAGTCATACAGACCGACATTGGGGAGAGACAGAAGTATCGATGTAGCAGTAATAAGGGGGGAAATATATGGAAGACAATGATATACGGTTTGCTGTGTGTTTGTTTCTGAAACAGCAATGTCATGGAGATTTCCCTGTTAGATTAATTGTGTAAGAAGAAATTGAAGGGGAGATTAATAAGTTATCTTTACTCAATATCAGCCATAAATATATTGTAATGTGAAGGTAACTTCACTCGATTTACACTTCAGCTTTCAAATAAATTCATGAAGAGAAAATAACAATAATAATAACAATAATATTAAAAATAATATGGCGGGCAAATAGAACAAAAAAATATATGAATGATATATCAAAACAAATGAAAAAAAAAAAGAAATGGGCGATAGAGGGAGATTGAGGATTGAGGCGTAGAGAGAAATAGGGGAGGGGGAGGAGGAAGATGATGATGAGGAGGAGGAGGGAGAAGAAAGAAACGAGAAAGCCAAAAAGCTAGAAAAGATGGCAGTTACGGTGGTGGTGGTGGTGGTGGGGGACGTGAAAGTCAAACGTACAACCGTACATACATGTAAACATATCAAAAAAATGATAGCCAATAGTAAATACACACACACATGCACACACACACACACACATATAAGGCCAGATATTTCAGGAGACGGGTTAACCGATTCAAATGACCCAAGTAAATGACTGGTGATGTATTTTATTGGTCCTACGGTGAATATAAGACTTAGGTTGTTTTTGAAATTTGAATATAAAGAGCCTGGATAGTATATCAACTTCTGTTTCTTTCTAACGTTCTCTCTCTCACTCTATCGTTCTCTATCTATCTGTCTATCTATCTATCTATCTATCTGTCTATCTATCTATCTATCTATCTGTCTATCTATCTATCTATCTATCTGTCTATCTATCTTATAAACTATTTGTTTTATATATATATAACAAATAGGAAAAGGTTCAGGACCCCGATGGCAGAACTCAAGAGATTTCGACGGCAGAGCTCAGTTCAGAAATACCTGTCGAAACGGTTTGAGCTCTGCCGTCGGAGTCCGGAACTTTTTCCTATTACCCACTCTACTACCCAAAGTATCGAGTACTCTGGTGCGTTATGGTCCACCTGGTTCCTTACCACACTTCCTTCGTTATATATATATATACATATATATATATATATATATATATATATATATATATATATATATATAATCTGTGTGTGTGGTTGTTTGTTTGCATATAAACATTGAATATAAATATATGAATGCTTTTACAAATGTTTATGTATGAATTTATATGTATACATATGTACATCTTTACACACACGTGTGTGTGTGTGTGTGTGTGTGTGTGTGTGTGTGTGTGTGTGTGTGTGTGTGTGTGTGTGTGTGTGTGTGTGTGTGTGTGTGTGTGTGTGTGTGTGTGTGTGTGGTGTTTGAGTAAACGTAGAGAGATATGTTAAAAAGTGAACCAACTAAATTAACAATGGAAGAAAAACAATAAACGTAAATCAATACAAAAAAATCGAAATAAAACTACATTAGAAAATTAAAAATGAGAGTTCAGTTGGTCTTATGATGTCCTTTAATTATAAATCTAATCAAATTGATTTTTAATTGTTTAATTTAGATTCAAACAATTTGTGATGACAAGTAGAACGAAGTTATTCGGGAAGATTATTTTTTAATGTAAAATTAACAAGAACAGCAACAATAATGATTGTTTCTACTTGAGGTATAAGACCAGCAATTTGAAGGAGGTGGGAGTCGATTAATTCGACCCCAGTACATTAATGGTGCTTTATTTCATCGACCCTATAAGGATGAAAGGCAAAATAGTTCTTGGCGGGATTTGAACTCAGAACGTAAAGAGCTGTAACGTTATTTTTTAATAATGATTTCTTATATAGGCACAAGGCCATCACTTTTGGGGGAGGGGAAAGTCGATTAACTCGCCCTCAGTGCATGACAGGTACTTTATTTTATCGACCCCGTAAGGATGAACGGCAATGTAAACCTTAGCGGGATTTGAACTTAGATCGTAAAGAGCCATACATTATTTTTTGGTGGATTGGCAGTATCGGTAGAGGGTCGGACGCCATGATAGGGCGGTGGATTGGCAGTATCGGTAGAGGGTCGGACGCCATGATAGGGCGGTGGATTGGCAGTATCGGTAAGGGTCGGACGCCATGCTTTTCACCATAGTTACGTCCCTTTACGATCTGAGTTCAAATCCCGCCGAGGTTGACTTTGCCTTTCATCCTTACGGGGTCGATAAAAATAAAGTACCAGTAATGCATTGGGTAATTGCTGGCCTTGTGCCTAAAGTAGAAACAATTATTTTTTAATAATGAAACCATAAAGTTTCTATCGTAGATATATTCTCAGGGGGTTTAACATATGTATATCAAATAAATATTGAACTATTGTTGTTGGTTTTGATTTAGGTTGAAATTTTATTGTTTCACAATTTGTACAGAGGGACATGATTTGCATAGTATAAATATATTATTTTACATATTAACAATCAATAAAATGTTAATAGAAAGTGATTTTAGCTGATGTCTGCAGCGATATATGGCGGAGTGTATGGGGCTAGAAAGGGGAGGCGAGTTGTCTTGACGCAACCTGAGATAGCAAATTAGACAAACGTATTTCATTAGATATATATATATATGTGTGGGGGGAGGGGTGTAGGTGTGTGTGTGTGTGTCTACATATATATATATATATATATATATATACACATATATATACATATATATATATCTACATATATACATACATACATACATACATACATACATACATACATACATACATACATACATACATACATAAACACATAAATGATTTCCTCAATATTTTAACTCTTTCATTCATAATGATTTCAAACGACTGAAGCTGTTCTAGCCTTGTAGAAGTCATTTCTATATGAAATAAATATGTATATTTTCTAACGTTAGTTGGTACTTTCTTTAATTGTGGTTTCTTCCCGATCCTCTTCAGAAAACTAATCTTATATATATACATATATATATACAATTGTAGATGTCTTGGAAATGTACATAACGGGATGATGTAATAAACCAACGATAATGGGAAGATACATAACTGAGTATATATGTTGTATAAAATATATGCTTGTATAAAGTAACATATATCTATGTCAAAGTGGCCAAGTAAAAAATATATATAGTAAATATGTATATACATTTCTTTCTTTCTCTATTTTTTTTCCTTCCCTTCGTGTGTGTGGGGTGTGTGTGATTTTATATACGCGTATGTTTGTATATATGTATGTGCGAAAGTATGTATATATATATATATATATATATATATATATATATATAAAGAACGCAAAATACCTGAATATAGAATTAAATGAAGAAATACATAAATGACGAAATATCTTATCAAGACATTTCTTAGAATATAGTTTTAGTTGCCGATGATGATGATTTTTTTCAAATTCAATTTTGCTAAGAAAATTATAGAGAAAAAGAAATTTTGCAAAACATAATTTTAAAGAACATTAGGAAAAGTTAGTCTAGATTTATGTAAGCTGTATGTAACAGTTGGTTAAAGAATAAATAAGAATAGTCACCCCTTCCTTATAAAACTCACACACACATGCTCCTAAAAAAAAACCCACTGCTTTGAAATGATATATGTACATACATACACATAAACACATACACTCACACATACATACATACATACATACATATATAAACATTTTCCATTAACTATATATTTCCATTTGTATTTATATAATATTGTATTACATATATATACGTACACACACACACACACATATATATATATATACGTGAGCATATATATATATATATATATATATATATATATACATATATATATATATAATATAATATACAAGTGTACATGCCGAAACCCATACGTCTCAGCATGTACACTTGTAAATTCTCACATGCTATAATATGTATATTTAAAATTACACACAGTATCTCTCTACCTATCTAGCTACCTATTTACCTAACTTGCTATCTACTACCATAAAAAACAATTACCAAAAACTCTACTGTCCTTAAGTGGAATATTTTGCTCAAATAATAAATAAAGTCTAAACAGTTCGAAAATAAAAAATAATAAAGATAAAAATGTTTAAAAAGCAATGAAGGATTGGAAAAAAAGAAGAAAATAAGAAGCGAATGAATGAAGAGGGGGTGAAAGGAAGAAGGTGGTAGGAAGGAGGGAAGGAAGTGTATTAAGACAGAAATAAACGAAAGAAAAAGTAAAAACAGACTATAGAGGAGAAAAATTCGACACACCACTGGTTTTAA
The DNA here is from genome assembly GCA_964016885.1 of Eledone cirrhosa. Lineage (NCBI taxonomy): Eukaryota > Metazoa > Mollusca > Cephalopoda > Octopoda > Eledonidae > Eledone > Eledone cirrhosa. The sequence continues at coordinate 7,193,620 of OZ024748.1, forward strand.
ATTAAATAGTGGGCAACACCAAGATGGCGTCGGTTACTTTCTTTCTTGGTTTTAATACGAACGACAAAAATCTTCTTTCTCACTATCAATATTCTCACACATACAAATAATTATATTTCACTGAATATTACCAGGAAAAACAAACATCCTCCACCATAATTTAAATCAGGATAATATCAGATTTGTTTATGTGTTACCTGGAATAAATTACAAAATGAAGTAAACACACACGTATATATATAATGTATACATATATATATATATATATATATATATATATATATATATGTGTGTGTGTATATATATATATATGTGTGTATATATATATATATATGTGTGTATATATATATATATATGTATATTATAACATATGCATACTTATACAATATATATATATATATATAATATATTATAACATATATATATATATATATATATATATATACATATATATACATGTATATTATATCTATGTATATGTATAGTACAAGCACACACACAGACACAAAACACGACACACACACACTCATATATATATGTATATATATATATACATCCATACATAATTGTTTCTACTTTTGGCACAAGGCCAGCAATTAAACAGTACATTACTGGTACTTTATTTTATCGACCCTGTAAGGATGAAAGGCAAAGTTAACTTCAACGGGATTTGAACTCAGACCATAAAGAGCCGTAACTATGCTGGAAAGCATGGCGTCTAACCCTCTACCGATACTGCCAATATATAGATATATAGATACATATATAGAATATACAAGAACACACACACACCACACACACGTGTATATATACACACATATATATATATGTGTGTATATATGCATATAATTTAAATTTGTTTTATGCACGTTTATATTTTTTTAATAAAGTAAATAAATTCATTTTCGTTGTATTGGTAAAAAGAAGACTTCCTGTCCTACATAACTCTTTAACTTCGTTTTAATAAGTGGTGTGTGTTGCTGAGCAACCACGAGTATAGCGCCACCCCCAACCTCCACCACTCTTGGGGAAACTATCAGCTCCCTCACACTCTCTCTTACTCCCTTCCACCTTCTCTCACTCTTTCCCTCTCTCACTCATTCCTTCCCACCTCCCCTCTCTCTCACTCCCTTCCTGTCTCTCTCACTCATTCACTCCGTCACTCCAACCTTAACTCACATCCAGAGGACTCCCAGTAGTTCAACTCCACACACACACACACACACACATATATACTCACACAAACACACACACACACACATATACTTACACACAAACATACACACACATATACTTACACACACACGCACACACATACATACTCACACAAACACACACACACACAATATATACTCACACAAACACACATACTCACACAAACACTCACTCACACACAAAGAAATAGAATTTTAAAAAGCGTTGCGCTCTGTTGCATGGGGGAAAAAATTAATTTTCAGAATTCGGGGAAATACTTCACACACACACACACACACACACACACACACAGAGTCAAAAACACATACATACATATAAACATAGATATATGCATATATTCATTTATACATGTAATAACATTTTGGCTTATTTTCGCATTACCAATGGCTTGAGAGACATAAGCAGGTAACCGATGTATTAGTCATGCTTACGTTAATGAAAGAAGTAAAGCATGTAAATAAGTGAAACTAATAATAGAAAAACTATATTGTCTCTGATCGAGACGAAGCGAGATGTATTTGAATACATATAAAAATGAGAAAACTCGTCGCTAGAACAGCCATTAAAACAGTTAAATGCTGTCAAAGACAGTGATGAACAGAAATGCCTCAGAGGACAGAAACCAACCTCCAATGGTCAACAGAGATAATCTACAAGTTGGGTGACAGGCAGAAATTCTAAAGTTCCAGATTTGTTGAATGCTTTTAAGTTGGTATATATTTGTTGTTGGACCCCTGGTATATATTTGTTGTTGGACCCCTGGTATATGTTTGTTGTTGGACTCCTGGTATATATTTGTTGTTGGACCCCTGGTATGTATTTGTTGTTGGACCCCTGGTATATATTTGTTGTTGGACTCCTGGTATATATTTGTTGTTGGATCCCTGGTATATATTTGTTGTTGGACCCCTGGTATATATTTGTTGTTGGATCCCTGGTATATATTTGTTGTTGGACTCCTGGTATATATTTGTTGTTGGACCCCTGGTATGTATTTGTTGTTGAACCCCTGGTATATGTTTGTTGTTGGACCCCTGGTATATGTTTGTTGTAGGATCCCTGGTATATGTTTGTTGTTGAACCCCTGGTATATATTTATTGTTGAACCCCTGGTATATATTTGTTGTTGAACCCCTGGTATATATTTATTGTTGAACCCATGGTATATATTTGTTGTTGAACCCCTGGTATATATTTGTTGTGTGACCCCTGGTATATATTTGTGTGACCCCTGGTATATATTTGTTGTTGAACCCCTGGTATATATTTGTTGTTGAACCCCTGGTATATATTGTTGTTGAACCCCTGGTATATATTTGTTGTTGAACCCCTGGTATATATTTATTGTTGAACCCCTGGTATATATTTGTTGTTGAACCCCTGGTATATATTTGTTGTTGAACCCCTGGTATATATTTGTTGTGTGACCCCTGGTATATATTTGTTGTTGAACCCCTGGTATATATTTGTTGTTGAACCCCTGGTATGTATTTGTTGTTGAACCCCTGGTATATATTTGTTGTTGAACCCCTGGTATATATTTGTTGTTGAACCCCTGGTATATATTTGTTGTTGAACCCCTGGTATGTATTTGTTGTTGGACTCCAGGTATATATTTGTTGTTGAACCCCTGGTATATATTTGTTGTTGAACCCCTGGTATATATTTGTTGTTGAACCCCTGGTATATATTTGTTGTTGAACCCCTGGTATATATTTGTTGTTGAACCCCTGGTATGTATTTGTTGTTGGACTCCTGGTATATATTTGTTGTTGGAATCCTGGTATATATTTGTTGTGTGACCCCTGGTATATATTTGTTGTTGAACCCCTGGTATGTATTTGTTGTTGAACCCCTGGTATATATTTGTTGTAGGATCCCTGGTATATATTTGTTGTAGGATCCCTGGTATGTATTTGTTGTTGAACCCCTGGCATATATTTGATGTTGAACCCCTGGCATATATTTGATGTTGAACCCCAGTCTGTCTGTTAAGCCACCTAGTAAGTAGGAGATATGAGAGAAACTCAGCATAAAACAATGCGGGATAAAGCAGGCCGCTTGAATTACAAGTACAACAACGTAAAATAAAGCACGCATGTATATATACCTGAAACTTTATATATTTATATATGTGTGTTGTGTGTATTATTTTTTTTCCTAAATTGCTGATACATACTGTGTATAGAAAGATACACACGGATGTATGCATACAGACATGTAGAAAGATCACAGGTATGTATGCATACAAATATATACATAGATAGACATATATATATATATATATATATATATATACATAGATAGACATATATATATATATATTTATATATATATATATATATATATACATAGATAGACATATATATATATTTATATAAACATAGATATATGCATATATTCATTTATACATGTAATAACATTTTGGCTTATTTTCGCATTACCAATGGCTTGAGAGACATATATATATATACACATATATATATATATCATACAAATATATAGAAAAAGATAGAGGTGCGTAGAATGATCGACAGGTTTATTTACAGATAAATAGATAGATATTTAGATTATGTATATTATATATATATATATATATATATATAAATTTCTATATCTCTCTCTCTCTCTCTCATATATTTCTATCTCTCTCTCTCTCATATATATATATATATATATATGAGAGAGAGAGAGAGAGAAATTAACACACATATAGAGATAGGTATGTACAAAGATAAACATATAGATATATAGATACACACACATACACAGATACACAGATAGATAGATAGATAGATAGATAGATAGATAGATAGATAGATAGATAGATAGATAGATAGATAGAGATCAGAAGACATTTGTCAATGGGTAAGTCCTGAAAATCCCAGTTGTCATTCTAATTATTTCTCCATTGACATCTACGTATTTATTTATTTATTTCGTTTCTGTTTTCGGTTTGTTTTTACGAGAAAGGAGAAAATTATAAATTCCGGATGAAAGCCTAGTAATATAGGAGACGAGAGTCAGAGAAGTGAAAGCATAAGTCACCGAGAACGGCGTCTTGGGAACAGTCTTGGAGGACAACCCTTATCAAGAACTGTCATCAATGTTTAAAGTTGGGTCCGATTTTGTGGGAGGAGTGAAAGACAAGAAAATGTGTGAGTAATAAAAACCTCGCCCCCTTCATACAGCGAGATCTCTTCAACCCTCTCCCTCTTGTCTACAGTAAGGTCTCCTCAGTCCTCTCCCCCTTGCCTACTGTGAGGTCTCCTCCGCCCTTACCCTCCTTGCTTAACACTGAAGTTTCCTCACCTCACGCCTCCACATTCTTGCCCACTTACTACAGCCACACACACTCTCTCTCTCTCTCTCTCTCTCTCTCTATCTATATATATATATATATATATATATATATATCCCATCTCTTTCTCTCTATCTATCTATCTCCCTATCTTTCCCTATCTATATATATATCTATCTCCTCTCTCTCTCTCTCTCAGCCTTTCTAACCCCCCCCCCCCTCTCTTTACATCTCTCCATCTCCCCCTAGTGGAGGAACATATATTACCACCACCACCACCACCACCATCTCATTGATCCCGCTAGAAAAGGGAAAGGAAGAAAACTTAAGCAGAAGGGATGAGAAGAAAGACTGACAGAAGCTACAACAAAAATTTCTACTACTACTACTACTACTACTACTAGTACTACTACTACTAGTACTACTACTACAACTATTACAATAACTACTACTACTATTACAACAACTACTACTACTATTACAACAACTACTACGACTATTACAACAACTACTACGACTATTACAACAACTACTACGACTACTACTACTACGACTACTACAACTACTACTGCTGCTGCTACTACAACTACTACTACTACAACTACTATAACTACTACTGCTACTACTACTACAACTACTACTACTACTACAATAACTACTACTGCTACTACTACTACAACTACTACAACTACTACTACTACTACTGCTACAACAACTACTACATCTACTACAACAACTAGTACTACTACTATTACTACCACAACAACTACAACAACTACTACATCTACTACAACAACTAGTACTACTACTATTACTACCACAACAACTACAACAACTACTACATCCACTACATTACTACAACTAGTACTACTACTAACACAACAGCTACAGCTATTATACTCAGATTTAACAATGTTAATTAACAATGAGAGGGGGAGAGAGAATGTGTGTGTGTGAGTGAGAGAGAGAGAGAGAGAAAGAGAGAAAGAGAGAGAGAGAGAGAGAGAGAGAGAGATGGATAGATAGATAGGTAGGTAGATAGATATAGCATTATATAAAACTAACATCATATGGTATCTGTATTATCTTCAGAAATTAAAATAATTGTTTCTACTTTAGGCACAAGGCCAGCAATTACCCAGTACATTACTGGTACTTTATTTTATCGACCCCGTAAGGAAGAAAGGCAGGGATTTGAACTCAGGCTGTAAAGGAACGTTATTATGCTAGAGCGCATGGCGTTCAACCCTCTACCGATACTGCCAATTCCATATTAAAATAATTGTTTCTACTTTAGGCACAAGGCCAGCAAATTATCCAGTACATTACTGGTACTTTATTTTATCGACCCCGTAAGGATGAAAGGCAAAGTTAATTCCATATTAAAATAATGTCGTTTTCTCCTTAATTCGATGTCTTCGAAGTCGGAATATATGAACTTGGAATGTCCAATATCTTGGAAACTTTAATGAAAGACAACTGAAAGCCTACCATTACTAACAGAGTTTCAGCTTTGGAGGTTTACTGCCATAAAATTAGTTTTTTAAGGTTTTTCATTGTTTGTGTCAATAATATTATTGTTTGTTGAGGGTAGGCAGTTCTAGAGATCCTGTCTTCTCCCACCCTCACATAAATCTAACTTTATTGTGATGATTTCTCTTTTATTGAATGTGAAGAAATAAAACCAAGTTTTTGATGTCTGTATACATACACATACACATATACATATACACATATACACATATACACATACACATATACACATATACATATACATATACACATACACATATACATACATACACATATACATATACACATATACATACACACAATAACACACATTTTCTCACACACACATTCACATGAGTGCATAGAGGGTGATTATGTCACTCTCTCATATATGTATATAAAAAGAGAGTGAGAGCTCTCTTACTCTCTCTATATATATACTTATATGTAATATATGTACGCATGTTTGTATATATATATATATATATATATATATACAGATAAATCTACCACTCAATGGTAGGGTCTAAACAGTATAAAGAACTCAATATAATCCGTATGTAGAAGATGTCGTGAAGCAAAGTTTAAAATACAAACATTTTTATCAACGATATAATTCAATTGGATACAGAGTCAAAATAGAAATTATTAATTCATAGTAAAACACATTATTTTACGATCGTTTCTGGGGGGTAGTTCCCTGTATGTTCATTCAATTATTGATCTATGTAAAACATATTACAAAATATCATAGTGAGAAAAAAATACATACGTCTTCACTACCCGCCGTCTTCAGAAATAATATATATTATATTAATATATATATATATATATATATATATATATATATATGAATAAAATTAGTCCTTCATCAGTGATCTTCCCACTTTCATTGGTATTTCATCACTTTAAAAATCATATACCTGTAGTTGGCGCGAGCGATAACAAATAAAGTTATTGGGACAAGAAAAATAGGGTTAATCGAGCGAGACATATTGTTTGTTTACATGTCTCGCTCGTTTCACCCTATTTTACTTGTCTCAATAACTTTATTTGTTATCGCTCGCGCCAACTACAGGTATATGATTTTTATCATACCAATGAAAGTTGGAAGATCACTGATGAAGGACTAATTTTATTCATATGTAACCCATGTGCAACCACGCATATATATATATATATATATATATATATATATATATATATATATATACCAACGCATTAATGCATTGTTTTCTGATTTAGACACAAGGTCAATAATTTTGCGGTCGATTCAAACGACCCTCATTGCATTACTAAGACTATATTTTATCGACTCCATAAGAATAAAAGGCAAAGTTAAGCTCAGCAGGAATTGGGTAGTAACGCTACGCTGCAAAGCATGTTGTCCGACGCTGCACCGATTTTACGGCCAATCCACCACATTAATGTCTGCGTGTAAGCTCAATTTGACCAACATCTGCAATGTTTCCACCATTATTAATAATAATAATAATGAAATTATTGTGTACAGTGCTCAGGTGCACTACAACTCATCAAAGTACTTAATAGAGAATATAGGTTTCTTTGTGAGTATCTTATGTGATAAAGTATTGAACCAGCGAACTTCTGCCAAGCTGCAAGACTTTGTTTGACTTTAACAAAGTAGCTACTTATTGTTTTAGGTTCAAATCCAGCGTAAGAATTATTTGTTGTATGTTTCCGTCGTGTTTGTAAATATATATGGTATAGATGTATATATATATGTAGGTAGGTAGGTAGGTACGTACGTATATATATATATATATCATCATCATCATCATCGTTTAACGTCCATCTTCCACGCTAGCATGGGTTTGGACGGGAATTTTCCCACTTGAGGCAAGATTGCTCGTATAGGACGGTCTGGCGGGTTTTCTACGGCTGGATGCCCTTCCTAACACCAACCACGTTTACAGTGTGGACTGGGAGGTTTTCACCGTGTTACCTACACGGCCACATTACACCTACACCACCTCATTTATTTAGGACTGGGTGTTGTGGTACCAACATAACTTTACATCGAAAGGGGTGGTGTGGATGGGGTAGGGGTGGTGGGACGGGGGTGTATTTTAGTAAGAGGTGCCTACTGACTGTAGGT
>OZ024748.1:7211766-7216766 GCA_964016885.1 Eledone cirrhosa
GTACTTTATTTTATCGACCCCGTAAGGATGATAGGCAAAGTTAACCTCGGCGGGATGTGAACTCATACAATAATATGAATCAAACAGACGATGTTACAATATCCCGAGCAGCTTGGAACCATTAATTTCGATAACAATAACCACTTAGTAACATTATCCACTCACACACATACATAACACAATACAGATAAAGACTTTGATAGCTACATTAATTATAGTCTAGCTATGGATTGGCAGTATTGGTAGAGGTTCGCACGCCATGCTTTGCAGCATAGAGTTACGGCCCTTTATGGTCTGAGTTCAAATTTCGCCGAGGTTAACTTTGCCTTTCATCCTTACGGGGTCGATAAAATAAAGTACCAGTAATACACTGTGATAATTGCTGGCCTTGTGCCAAAAGTAGAAATAATTAATTATATTCTAGCTATACTTCACAGCATATTTCTTGTTTGATTTTGCAGGTTTAAAGGATATTATAATTACAGTTTTCAATGTTGATATTATAATTACAGTTTTCAATGTTGGTATTAGTTTATAAAATAGTTTATAATTACTACAAACCACAAAGAAAAACTAATAACAAAAAGAAATCCTGTAGGAATAATTAGAAGACAATTAAATATTGATACAATCTATTGTATTTATAGATGTAAAATATAACAAAGTGATGGGTAGTCGTTGATATGTGTGTCTCTAAACAATATGATCAACATATGATAAAGACATCTCTCTCAGACATTCACTTCATGTCTACCCCTCCCCTCCCCCTCTCGCTCTCGCTCTCGCTCTCTCTATATATATATATATGTATCTATCTATCTAACTCCGTGTCTATCTTTATATTTGATTATTTTTTTGCAACACACGCACACACACACACACACACACATATATATATATATATATATATATATATATATATAGAGAGAGAGAGAGAGAGAGAGAAATAGACAGATATACGTATGTATGTATATATGTGTGCGAGTGTGTGTGTACATATATCCACATATGTATGCAGTTTTATAATTAAATATGCTTTCAATAAACACACACACACACACACACACACACACACACACACATATATATATATATATATATATATATGTGTAATAAAATACTATCAAATCATAAACTCTGCTATTGAACGGTTAAAAGAAATATTTCGAGTCAGGGAATGGTAAAATGGTAAAATGAATATAGCAAAATGGTTGAATAATTAATAAATAATTAATCAATTATTAATAAATAATTAATAAACAATGTCAACATAAACAATACTGGTAGTAGGAAACTGGACATTGTGGGGTGTAAGATATAAATCACGGAATAAACTTAATGCCAATAAAGAAATTATATTACCTAATTAAATTGCACACGTATAATTGTAATTATTTTTTGAAGATAATTAATTATCACTTGTTTACTGTATATCTGTATTCATATATATATACATATATATACATACATATATATATATACATATATATACATATATATACATACATATATATACATACATATATATACATATATATACATACATATATATATACATATATATACATACATATATATATATATATATATATATAGTGTGTGTATATATATATATATATATGTGTGTGTGTGTTTGTGTGTTTTATTTTTAAATAATTGTTTTGTTATGTGTTTATACATATTCATATATATATAAATACAAAACAAAATGTAATTATTTTACAATAAAACACCCATACACACATGTATATACATATACACATATATATATATATATACATACACACATGTATATACACATACATGCGTACATACATACATATGTACATACATACATATGTATATACTATCATGTACCCGTAACAAAGTAGTAAAAAAAATTATTTCTACATTTGACACAAGACCAGGAATTTTGGAGCAGGGAAATGTCGATTAAATTTACCCCAGTGTATTACTGATATATTAGTTTATCGAGCCCGTAAGGTAAGACTAACTACTGCGAGATCTGAACTCAGAACGTAAACGGCCATAACTTTTTGCTGTAATAATTGTTTCTACTTTAGGCACAAGGCCAGCAATTACCCAGTGCATTACTGGTACTTTATTTCATCGACCCCGTAAGGATGAAAGGCAAAGTCAACCTCGGCGGGATTTGAACTCAGATCGTAAAGGGACGTAACTATGCTGGAAAGCATGGCGTCCGACCCTCCACCGATACTGCCAATCTGCCGCCTTTTTGCTGTAATAATAATTAAGAATTAATTACAGTATTCTATGTAAAGATGTTTCTTCTTCTGTGTTTCATTCGTGAAGAAGCGATGGGCTCCGTTAAGTATTAGTGTGAAGTATGTCACTATGGCGGCTCTAAGACTCCATCGGGAGTTACGGCTCCATCCACACATACATATTAATTTCACCGTTTCTCTTCAATCTACGAAAAAATGCCCCAATTTTACATGTTTATGCTTCTATACTCAATGTATATATCCAATGTATATATTCAAAGTATATATTCAATGTACATACTCAATGTATATACACAATGTATTGAATATATACATTGTGCATATACACAATGTATATATTCAATGTATATACACAACATATATACACAACATATATACACAATGTCATATTCAAGCTCTTTCTATCCTCTCTTACGGTTATTTTGTATTCAGTCCAAACAAAATCCGACCTTCAGATAACCAGACTAAATTTGAAATAGTATTCAATGTTTTGAGATTTTCATTTTTTAAATAAATTGAAAGGGTAATATTTGCGAATACATCAGATTTCCGCTTCACTAGAGTGGAAAAGAAAATATAATCTAAGCATGATGGCGGTTACTTCGCATCAAAATAACATAACCCTTTCATATATATTACACTGACTCCCACTCTACGTCTCTGTTTTCTACCATGCTCTATCTCACTCGACCTATCTCTAATTTAAGAATCATTCCTTTTTGTTTTAAAATAGAAAATAAATTGACTATGATAACCAATATTGTAGATAAACATTGTATCTCAAATATTCTCAATGGTTAGTTGATGGCAATTTTAGCGCAGTAGGCCTAGGACGTCACCTTCTTTAATACACCCCTCATCTTGCACAAACTAGTTACGTAGTCTCCATGACACTTTTTGAACTCACAAAAATAATACCTAAATTCCCTCTTATCAAACCTTTCCATCTGTGTATATAAAGAAACGATGAAATGGACGAGGTAAGATGGCTTGGATGTAACAATTCTTTGGGAAACAACATTCTCGCTCAGTATGATTATTTTCAGCTTCCTTTTTAAAACAATTTATCCGAAATAAAGTGAACAAATCTCATTGAACCTTTGATAAACCAAGACAAAGTTGCGTACAATGTTACTTGAATATAAATTGCTTACCTACGAATTTGTAATTTTAAAAATTCCTTCTTTCGGCACACGCTTATGTGCTTCCACTTTTTCGTTAGTATGAAAAGGTTTCTCCTAAATCTGCTCCCTTGTGCCTTCAGTTGCCTACACTTGGTCTCTCACTGGCCGTGTACTTTTTTCTTCTCCGGATATTTCATCGAATCTACAGAATTTCTGCATAAAATTGAAACCGGATTTCGTAACTCTATTGGCCAGGAAATTACAACCTCATCCCTCTCCTCAACAGGATGGTGTACAGTTGCGGTAAAAACTACATATTGTTCGTAGTATCGGGAGAAATGACTGTAACATGCTTGTTCACTTAATTTTGACATCCAACAGACTTCTCCTCAAACTCTCCCCCTTATGTTACCTTATATAGAACCTAGTCTAGACAGTGAACTACAGAGAAGGATATGGACGTTAGACATATCCCATGAGGAAAGAAAAAAAGGACTGGAATGGGAAATCAGACACAACAAACAAGATTAAATGTTCCTATATTGGAATCTTCATATAATAGAGTTTGCTGTTCTGGGAACCATATTCTATGTAGATTCCTGTGTTTGGTATCTCAGAAAGAACCATGTTAATTCTACGTATCGGTGTAAACGTTGTCAGTATGGAGTATTTTAGCTTAAATGTTTACTGACATGTTATGTTGTAGTAGCTCTGTTCTTAACATGGTTTGCTCTTTTATCGGGAAGCGGGAAAATCCCTAATTCCGATCAATAGATGGAATATAACAATGTAACATTGATAGAAGGATCCAAACTATATCGCATTATCGCGTTTTTTTTTTTGTTTTTTTGCAGAACTGACCGAATTAGCGTGGAAATATGAAGAAAGGGGAGATAAAGGGATGGAGTAGAAAACTGTGGAGTGGAGGGATAGAGAAGGATAGAGCTGAGATGTGAAAGAGAAAGAAATATAGAGAGAGTGTGAGAGGGAGAGAGAGAATGTGTGTGTGTTGTGTGTGAAAGAGAGAGAGAGGGGGGCAGATAGAGACAGAGAGAGAGAGAGAGAGAGAGAGCAGTCGTTAGTAAGGTTTGGGATAGAGGAGTTAGTGGGGTTGGTGGAAAAGCAGAAAAGAAAAAAAACTCTCTCTCTCTCTCTCTCTCTCTCATAAAGAAGAGTGAAATAGCTTTTATTCAAAACACTGCATCTAGGTGTATAGCGAGAGTTTTGTATGTATATATATATATATATGTTTATGAACACACACAAACATATATATATATATATATATACTACCCAAGAAAATTCAACTCACAAGGTATGATTTCCTTGGCTATGTCAAAATTTATAAAACACTCTTTGTATTTTATCTGATGAAACCGTACCAATGTTTTTTGGTTCCCTTGAAATATATATAATAGAATAAATATAGTTTCCATTTATTTAATATCATTGAATATTTACTCCAGAAAACTGTCGAGTGCTCTGAAACAGTTATAAACATTTATATTTGTTGTATTTCCAACAAATTAAATATCCCTTTTACTTATATATATATATATATATACACATATATATATATATATGTATATATATCATAATCTATAATATATATATACATATATGCCTTATA
>OZ024748.1:7239266-7256842 GCA_964016885.1 Eledone cirrhosa
TATAATACAGATTAGTTTTATAAATAAATATTGACATACCCTGAAAAAATGCAACCTTTTATATGCGCACCATAATTTGCCTTGGTGGGCCTTGAAATATGTATAATAGAATAAATATGGTTTTTATAAATATACTTTCCATTTGTTAATATATTGTATATATATATATATGTGTGTGTGCGTGGGGGGGGGGGGGGGGTATATATTAAAATATAAGGGATTAAAGAATCATTGTTGTATCATATACATATTTAATTACATATGTTTCACTGTCGATCAGCTCGAGTAACGATCTATTAATGATCGAACCTGACTCTGGAATCGGAAGCTCCTCAGATACGTTTTAACATATCAGACACTGTGTTAGAATAATTCAGATATGACTGATTATAAAGTTCGTTTTCTCCACTGACGATTGTAGATGTAACGCATTAACCTTTGTGTAGTGTATAAGACGGCGGCTGTAAGATATATATGTAGAGTGTTAGTGAGAATGGTTAGAAGATGTGTGTATATATATAAGACGAAGACTATAAGGTATATGTAGGTTGTTTATAAGACCATAGCTATAAGTTGTTGTCTGAAGTGTATGAGAAAATGGTTACAAAATATATATGTATATATACGATGAAGTTTATAAGGAGCATGTGTATATATAAAATAAATTAACAGGTATTCTATATGTAAGTGAGTGTTAGTGAGATCATTAATGTCAAAAGGAAGGTAATCTCCCTCGCTGCATTTTTATAGCTAATTAACGACTTAGATCATCATTACTAAATGAAGTCTCTAGTCTTCAAAGACTAGGATAACATTTAGTGGAGACGAAACCACAGCTTAAAACAACTTAAATAGTCACTAATTATACAATTGTTTCTATAGGAACTTGCCAAGATGACACAGCGGAGCAACGGATTCACAAGAACAGCGTTTAGTTCTGTTTGCACATTATTTTATATAGGTACATATGTGTGGTGTGTGTGTGGTGTGTGGTGTGTGGTGTGTGGTGTGTGGTGTGGTGTGTGGTGTGTGGTGTGTGGTGTGTGGTGTGGTGTGGTGTGGTGTGGTGTGGTGTGGTGTGGTGTGGTGTGGTGTGGTGTGGTGTGGTGTGGTGTGGTGTGGTGTGTGTGTGTGTGTAAAAGGTAAACAGAAATAACAACACAATCGGTACGTCTCTGGAAAGAATATATTAGTTAAACACAAAGAAATTCTTTAAGTTTCACGTAATATATATATATATATATATGACTGAGTATCCCAACGAAACTTAAGTATCTGTATATTGTGAGTTCGATTCCTGGACCAGGCGATGCGTTATGTCCTTGAGCGAGACACTTTATTTCACGTTGCTCCTTCTACCCGGAGTTGCGACCGATAGATAGTAATAGCAATTGGAAAGACCAACGGAAACATTGTTTACTCGGTCCGATTGATATATATATATATGTATATATATATATATATGTGTGTGTGTATATACTCCATAATATTTGGTCTACAAGTTAAATTAACGTGCCATTAGTTGGGTGGTCTATAGAACATAAGTACCTTGAATATAATTATTGGGTCTGTTTACCCTGATATGTAGAGTGTAACAATGGGGGGGGGGGATTTGCGCATGTCTATCACAAGGATTGAGATGAAAGTCACTACTTGTTCACGGTACCATACCTTGGGATCGAACTTGAAATTTAATGTCACTTAGAAAGAAAGAAAGAAAGAAATCTCACAGGCAAGAATGGAATGGCGTAACAGAACAAACAAGAATAGTAAAGTCATAAGATATGAAAAGAAAGAAGGAAAGAAACTATAGAAAGACAAGAGCAATGAAGAAAGTTCGAGAACCTTCTGTGGCTGGTCACTAGCCACACCCATACATATATCACCACACCCTTACCTCACCACCGTACCCTATACATCGCCACCAGACCCTTACCTCACCACTGTACCCCATACATATACCACCACACCCTTACCTCACCACCGTACCCTATACATCGCCACCACACCCTTACCTCACCACCGTACCCCATACATCACCACCACACCCTTACCTCACCACCACACCCAGACATCGCCACCACACCCAGACATCGCCGCCACACCCATCTCATTTATACTCAGTGTAAATTTCTGAACGTGTGTCGTCTTCGTGTGTCTTGCTTCGATGATGTTTGCAATTCTTCCGAGAATTTCCATGGACCAGCAGTAATATTACAGTTGTGGTGGCGGGAAAGACAGAGAAGGAGTGGACAGTTGTGGTGGCGGGAAAGACAGAGAAGGAAGGATAGGGAAGTTGTGGTGGCGGGAAAGACGGGGAAGGATTGGACAGTTGTGGTGGCGGGAAATAATGGTAGAGAAGGATTGGGAAGTTGTGGTGGCGGCAAAGACGGGGAAACGATGGAAGAGAATTGTGGTGGCGGGAAAGATGAGGAGACGATGGAACAGAGTTGTGGTGGCGGGAAAGCTGAGGAGACGATGGAACAGACTTGTGGTGGCGGGAAAGATGAGGAGACTGTGGAACAGAGTTGTGGTGGCGGGAAAGTCAAGGAAGGATGGAACAGTTGTTCTAGTGGGTGAAAGGGTGAGGAAGGGTGGAAGAGTTGAGGCGGGAAAGATAGTGAGAGTGCGGCTAAAGAAAGCAGTGAACATGTAAATGTTGTTCCTCCAAAACTAAGCAATAGACAATCTGCTGCTGGTGCTGCTGCTGCTGGTGGTGCTGCTGCTCTGCTGCTGCTGCTGCTGGGAGTGACAGGTAGTAGAACGACACAATTTTAGTAGCAATTATCTTCCGGCTTTGCCTTCATTATCATTCTATAATCAACAGTGATTACTCTTTCGTTTGTTTTCTGAAGACACACCAGAGAATTACCATCGTTAGCTATCAGTAAATTCTACTGCTCCCTGTGTGTGTGTGTTTATGTGTGTCAGTGCCTGTATGTGTGTGTGTGTGTGTGTGTGTGTGTGTGTGTGTGTGTGTGTGTGTGTGTGTGTGTGTGTGTGTGTGTGTGTGTGTGTGTGTGTGTGTGTGTGTGTGTGTGTGTGTGGAGGAGGGAGGGATGTGAGTGCGTACGTGTGTCTTCTGACAATTTTTCTACTCGCTTTTTCTTCCTTTATGTATATGTTTATATGTTTATATATATATATATATATATATGTGTGTGTTGTATCTCTACGTGTATGTGTGTGTGTGGGGGTGGAGGGGGTATGTATCTGTATGTGTGTGTGTGTGTCTGTGTGTATGTGCGTGTGTGTATTTTACTAAATCATCATTCTCTTTATTTATCTTTTTTATCTTTCTTTTTCTATGTACCTATTTATCTACCCATCTCTCTATCTATCTACCTATGTATCTATCTATCTATTTATCTATTTATCTTATCTATCTATCTCTCGATCTATCTACATTTGTTTCAATATTTTTACACGAATGTATGTAAAATCCCCGGCATATCTTTGTTTTGTCCCCTTTTCTTGTGCGCCCTTGTGGCAAATAAAGAAATCTCTCTCTCTCTCTCTCTCTCCCTCTCTCTACCTCTCTATCTATCTATCAGTTTCTTTACTTAAACCAATACAAGAGAAGGAAAATAAACATCCCAGTTTATTTTTTCCTTCTTCCTATTTTCTTTTCTCTTCCTTTGCTTCCATCTTGTTTCTGGGGCTTGTTTGTTTTTTGTGTTGTATTTTATTTGTTGTTGTTTCGTTTTCCACTCACCAGAGCATTTGGCATTGCATTGAATCAACGAACGATTGAACAAATGGAAGAATGAACGAAGGTAAAGAAAGAGAAAGAAAGAAAATTCTAAATGAAAGAAAGAAATTGCTCTTCGGGGGACCATGAAAAAATACCAAGTTATTCTTCTTTGTTATTTTTTTTTAAATGTAGATTATTGGTGGAGAACAACAGCTGTTATGGTGGAGATGTTCGACATGACGTGTGTGTGTGTGTGTTTGTGTGCGTGTGTGTGTGTGTGTGTCTGTGAGTGTGTGTATGTCTGTGTGTGTGTGTGTGTGTATGCGTCTGTGTGTGTTTGTCTGTCTCTGGGTGTGTGTGTTCATGCGTGTGCATGTTTGTGTTCATACACATATAGGTAGGCATGTATATACATATATATATATATATATTGTGTGAGTGTGTGTGTATGTGTGTGTATGCGCGCGCATGTGTTCATACAAATATGTAGACAGGCATGTATATATATATGTGTGTGTGTATGTGTGTGTATTCATGCATGTGCATGTGTGTTTTCATACACATATATGTAGGCTTGTATATAAATATTTACGTGTCTGTGTGTATGGGTTCATACACATATAGGTAGGCATATATATATATATATATATTTGTGTGTGTGTGTGTGTGTGTGAAGTAATTGGATCTACGTCGGTGTCGAGGCTGCGTGGTACAGTTGTTCGATCAACCGAACTAGTTACTCATTGAAATGTTATACTTTTCCTACATCCTATAAATGTTGTCTTCATCTCTTCTGTGTTGTTTGACGATGACTTTATATAAGTATCATTAGCATCATCGTCCTAATATACCTTGTCAGAAGTACAGTGAATGTCCTAGACAAACCTCTGAAGTACATCTAAGTCATGTTTTACTGAAAAGACATGGTAATATATAATTCGTTATATATATATATATATATATATATATATATATATATATATATATATATAACGAAGGAAATGTGGTAAGGAACCAGGTGGACCATAACGCACCAAAGTACTCAATACTTAGGGTAGTAGAGTGGGTAATAGGAACGAGTAGGACCCCCGACGGCTGAGCTCAAGCCGTTTCGACGGCTAATTCTGGACTATATTTAGTCCAGAATTAGACGTCGAAACGGCTTGAGCTCAGCCGTCGGGGTCCTACTCGTTCCTATATATATATATATATATATATATATATATATATATATATAGTAATAATTATAAATGTGAAGACTAAAATCCAAAGTGGGCTCGATAAGGATAAATATTTATCAAATATAATAATTGTTTCTACTTTTGGCACAAGGCCAGCAATTATCCCAGTGTATTACTGCTACTTTATTTTATCCACCCCGTAAGGATGAAAGGAAAAGTTAACCTCGGCGGGATTTGAACTCAGATCATAAAGGGCCGTACCTCTTTGCTGCAAAGCATGGCGTCCGACCCTCTACCGATACTGCCAAACCATCAATAATAATAATAATATATATTTATATAGAGAGAGAAAAACCACAAACCCTCCATCTCAATTCTACTTTTGTAAAGCATAAGAACTGTGAAACCGGTAAAGGAAACAAATGAATATTATTAAAAAGACTCCAGTTGCATTTTCGATTTATTTTCCTTATATATATATATATATATATATATATATATATATATATATACTATAAATTATGTCCATAGAACCATTTGATAAAATATATACTCAATTTCGTCTCCCAATTAGCATAATCAACCACACAAAAAAAACAATTAAACCAGGCTATAAGATTAAAAGGCACCTATGAAGAAATAATAGATAAATAAACGATAGCCATCTATTCGCGATCAACAACCATACAATATTTACCCAGCATTTCAATAGCACGTGGAAATCGATTAAATATACCGTTAACCATACACAATTAGGTATAAAATTAAAGTTAGAAGAAAAAATGCATATACACATACCAGGATTACGTTTCAATATATATATATATATATATATATATATATATATATATATATATATATATATAAACATGTGGAAGCTTAGTAAAATCGAAGCTTTGGCTGTGGGCAAGCAAAGTCGACCTACAATATGAATGAGTTAGCAAAGCACTCAATAAGAGTAGGTCCTTACAGTAACAACATACGTTTAAATAGCTTGATAAATTGAACATTGTGGTAGGCAAAACCTAACACACTATACCAAAGCAACGAAAAAACTAACAGGTTAAAATGTGTGTTTTAGTTTCTCCCACTTTCATTATTTTCCGCCCATTTACTCACTCACTATTACACTTCGCTAATCAAACCCTTCATTCCCCTCCTAAAACAAAATAACTTTTACTTCGAGGCCCTTGAGGCAAATACGGAAAAGCATTCTTCTCACCATTATTATTTATTTATCATCACGCACTCGTTCAGTGCTCGATCGCGTGTAGAACTGATCCGGTTATCGACTGAGTCCATTGTGCAGATGGTCTCGCCGTCTTCCTTCGAGGAGGAAGGGCAGACGGTTTTCATCTGCCTGGTGGCCATGGTGAAAGAGATTGTGTGGTGGACAAGGTTAAAAGGGTTAAAGACAGACGTTTTCCTCTTCGGCGAAACCCTAATTAACTTTTTCAAGTTTCACTTGAAGAGGAAAATCAGGGTGGAGAGGCAAGTGCTGCCTTCTAGCAAGTTTGTTGAAAGGTGGGTGAAATGTAGCGAGAATGGTCCGAGTGAACGGGACCGCTCTGAATATACGTCTGTAGTTTGAGAAATGGAAAAATTGAGAGAGGGCGCTTGCTCTGGTGGTCAGGGTGGCCGTGGTCTTTTGTGTGGTTTTCTCCACGAGTAAACCTCGGAGGTTTCCCCCTATTGGGAAATTTTTCATTGTTTCAATTTTCATTTTTATTGTTTATATATATATATGTTTCTATGTCTTTTTTTCTTTTCTTATATAAATAATAAAAATATTTACACGCACAAAACGGACATCGTACGGTCCTGTACCGTCCTGTGCCGTCTGTAATGTTTTTCTTGATGTCAGCCCTTGTGGCCAATAAAGAAATCATTATCATTATTATTATTATTATTATTATTATTACTATTATTATTATTATTATGCTTCTTTTTTTCAGATCGAGACGCAGGTGAATTTCCTAAAATTGTGGTTGGAGGATGTTAAATACTTTCAATTTACAGCCAGTCAAGAAAGATGGCGACAGAACATTATTATACCACCAACAGTATTATTATTATTATTATTATTATTGACGAAAGTGGATGTACGTTTTTTGAAGCTCCGTGAGTAAGCAATTTTTGAGGATTAATTGTAGAGAATTGTTTATTTTTTGTACCGCTGAAGCATTATAAGACATTAATTTGTATCCTGTGAAGGAATAACTCATAATATTTGGGCCTTTTGGCCCAAATATTTGAACTTTATTTTGAAAAAAATAATAATTTTTTTCTCAAAAAAACATGGCGGAGCCACGCCCCCTAGAGGCGGGTCTGCTGTCGTGCAACGGCGACTTGAGCGTTGAGAGGAGAGGTGAGGCGAGGAGCGCCACCAGCACGAATGTGAGCAGCGACAGTGCCAGCACCAACGGGCCGAGCGGCGCGGAAGGTGGTAACAACGACAACACCAACACCAACAAGCCGAACAGCGCAGAAGGTGGTAATAGCGAGAGCACCAACAAGGCCAACAGCACAGAAGGTAACCACGACACAGGGGAGAACAACAACAGCAATAGCAGCAGCAACACCAACAAGAACAACAACAGTGACAACACCAACAAGAACACTTTCGCTGCTGTGGCAGCGGCTAAAAGGAGACCATGCTACAGCATCGACTTAACCAACAGAGAGGAAAAGTTGGCCCAGGCCTGGAAAATCATAAACCAAGAGCAGACCTGGGCAAACTTAACTGTCCCGGCAGAAGCCATTGAGGCAGTGGAAAAAAGAACGGTGCATTTCAGATGCATCTCAGTAGAGACAAAGAGGGCAGCGATAATCGCCCAAGCTGACATAGAAGCCGCACTGAAATACATCAGAGAGGACACAGACTTCATAGAGAGGGGCAGGCAATACGGCACCGTTTCGGTGCTGTTCAAGTCTGAAGCCCTCGCTGTGAAGCATTCAATGACCCCTTGCAAAACCAGCAAGGTCATAATGTACCCCTCCCACATGGGAAAACGAATAGCACGTGTGCGCATTCCCAGGATTCCACCAGGACTTGATATGTGGTGGCTCCTGGGTTGCGTAATCGTGGAAGGAACGGATACAGTCCCGGTAGAGGCAACGAGAACTGCCAGGGACGACTGGTCCGGGGTTGATCTGGAGATACTGCTCCAAATCAGACCCGAAAACGTAAAAACAATCCCGGACCACATCCGCCTCCAAAACGGGAGGGTGTTGCATATAATGACTGAGGGCAAAAGGCCGCATTGTTTCCTTTGTGGGGAAACGACACACTTGCGAGCCTTCTGCCCTCAACTGCCGAAAAGCGCAAGGGGTCGAAAGATTCCACTGCTGGCGACGCCGGGACAAGGACCACCAGCAACACCGTCAACAATGGAACCACCAAAATTGCACACCCAGGGGGGAAACGAGGAAAGCTCTCCCATTCCCCCTCCCCCCCAAAATACACACACGAACAAGAACATAAACACTCACTCAGACACAAACACGCTCACAGCCACAGACCCCTCATCCTCCAGCAGTGAAGATGAGGGAAAACCAAAGTCCCCCAAAATACAAAAAACAAAACACAAAAAAAAAAGAAATCCACAAAGCACAAACACCCCCACAAAAGAAAATACACACACCACCCACACAAACATTTTCCCCACAGCATCACCAACACAACCACCAAAATCCCCCAAACGCAAACAAGCTAAACAGACACAAGAACAAATAGACACACAAACATCAGAAACTACAGACACCCCACCCACAACAAACGCAGACACAATAGAAACAACACTAACAAAGCTATCACCACCACAATCACACGAACAAATAAAACCCGAGCAACAAAACATTAAAAACTTCGTGCTTGCCAGAAGGGCCAACAAGGAATTGATGGCCCATGTAGCACGAAGCACAAACATCGAAAAAGACGGGGAAACATTTGAAGCGAGCACATTTCGCGTACCAGATAATTTGCTTCTGATGCGAATGTCGCTCGCTTCATACAAAGAAATTCGAAAGAGCTTTCCTCGGGATGTGGGAACCCCGAACGTAAAACCCACGTCAAGACTATTAAAGGGGTTCCCAAAAGAAACCCCACAAACCATGGAGGTCGAACCACCCGACCTTCACAAGACCCCGGAAGGTAAGTAAACCTTTCCTCTCCCATTCATCCTGCCAGCATGGCCATAAGAGTAGGAAGTTTAAATGTTCGTGGCCTGGGGTCGCCCTGGAAGCAAGGTCACTTGCTCAACGACCTCAGGTCACTAGGAATGGATGTAATTGCCATCAGCGAGACCAGAATTTCCGACACACGCGCACTGGCGCCGATTTTCGACGATTATCAGATCTTTGCATCTGTTAGTCGGCCGGGAATGGGAGGTGGAGTGGCTGTGCTGTTTAGGAAATGTCTGGATCTCGAGGTAAGGTCAATCTTCCGGGATCCTGACGGAAAGTTGGTGGTCCTGGACGTGAGCAATAGCGAAGGTGGTGCCTTTAGACTGGTGGCCGTCTACGCCCCTACTGGGGCCGGTCGGCCGGACTTCTTTAGGCGCCTGGAAAACTTTCTGCTTACGTCTCGCCCTTTACTGTTAATAGGGGATTGGAATGGCATCTTAGAAGCACGCTGGGATTGTGTGGGAGTATCTGATAGGAGCGGGGGGTGCAAAAGCCTCAAGTACCTGATCAGCCAGTTTCAACTGTCTGACAGGTACCGACTAGATTTCCCTAATGCGCCAGTATGGACCTGGACCAATCGCATAGGGTCATCTAGATCGTACATAGATAGGATTTTCATTAGGAAAAGAGATAGAAATAGTGTAGGATGTCCACATTTTAAAACGGTTGCCTATTCAGATCACAAGCTTGTGATCTGTATGGTCGACCTAGATAAGACACGTAGGTTAGGACCTAGCTACTGGAAGCTAAACATGTCGTTTCCGGCACGTAAAGCTTACAGGGACCGGGTCAACAACTTAGTTAAGCAAAAGTTGACAGGGGGGGTTGTCAACAACAGGTGGTGGGGGGCACTCAAAAGAGAGATTAGAGCAACCTCGATAGGATTTAGCAAAGAAGTAGCAATAGAGAAAAATAGAAAGGAGGAGGGGCTGATAGCTAAGTTAGACGAGGCTATTTGTAGTGGCATTGCAACAGACGTGCTAGCGGCGAGAATGGCACTAGACCATTTCTTCAATGCGAAACACGAAGGTTGCATTGTCAGAGCTAAGGCGCGTGC
This sequence comes from Eledone cirrhosa, assembly GCA_964016885.1. Taxonomy (NCBI): domain Eukaryota; kingdom Metazoa; phylum Mollusca; class Cephalopoda; order Octopoda; family Eledonidae; genus Eledone; species Eledone cirrhosa. Next base: position 7,249,384 of record OZ024748.1, read on the forward strand.
TCTGAGGAACGAGGGAACCAAAGCTGCCCGATGGGCTCGCTTTGCAGAGACGCAGCGTGGAAATAAAACCACAATTCGGTCTTTGACGGATCGAGATGGACACGAACTGAGCGATTCCAAGCGGATGTGTGAGGCCTTTCGCCAGCACTTTGCTCGATTGTTCGGGAGGATGGGTGAGTCGGAGATGGCGGCGGACTTCAGTCCCTACCTCGACGGCTTGCCACGCCTCTCGACGGCCGACGCTGAGCGCTGCGAAGAGCCGATAACATCAGCCGAAATTCAGGACGCCCTTGTCGGCTGCTCGAGTCGCAAGTCACCCGGTTTGGATGGTCTGCCCTACGAGCTTTACGTAAATATGCCAGACTTGTTCTCCGATCTCCTCGAAGCGCTCTACTGCAACTGGCAGCAGAACGGGAGCATTCCCAGTTCTGTGAGCCGTGGCGTAGTGACGCTGATAAGGAAAGACGAGAACAAGAGGGACACACTAGATAATTTCAGGCCCATAACCCTGCTCAACACAGAGTTTAAGATTTTGGCCAAGGTGTTAGCGAAAAGGTTGGCGCTTGTCGTCAAAGATTTGGTTGGGGAGGCGCAAACTTGCGCAATCCCGACCAGGTCCATACACGACAACCTCCACCTCATGCGATACATCATAGAGAGGGTTGGGTGCAAACCTGGCTTCGGTGGGGCTCTGATCAATTTAGATCAATCGAAAGCATTCGATAGGGTCGACCATCGGTACTTGGAGGCTGTCCTCGAGGCGGCTGGCTTCGGCCCCGTCTTCAGAAGCTGGATCGCTGCAATGTACAGCGGCATCCGCTCGGTGGTCAAAGTTAATGGCCACCTCTCGGAACCGTTTCAGATCTCTCGATCGGTCCGTCAAGGGTGCCCTCTCTCCTCACTTCTGTACGTATTGACTCTTGAGCCTCTACTGCGGAAGCTGGAGTTGTTGCAGGGCATCCCGCTCGAACCGGGACGTAGAAAGGCTGCGTCCGCTTATGCGGACGACATCACCGTGATGGTGTCGGACACCTCGGAAATCGAGGTGATCCGCACCCATTTGGAGGAATATGAAAGGTTGACGGGAGCAAAACTTAACCCGGAAAAGTCGGTGGGCTTGCAGCTCGGCACCTGGAGAGGCAAGTCCATGCCGTCCAACAGCGTCGTTGGGCGCTGGACAGACGGACCGGTAAAGTTGCTCGGGGTTTGGTTCGGACCAGACCTCCAGGTGGATAAGAATTGGGACGAGGTGACGAGCAGGATAGCCAACCTCACCCAGAAATGGGCTGAGAGAAAGCTATCACTGAAAGGGCGGGCGGAGGTGGCGAACGCGTACATCGCGTCCGTCATCTACTACCGCCTGACCGTCGTGCCTTGCCCCCGTCCACGCCTCGCCAATTTGGAACGGCTCCTTTTCAAATTTTTGTGGAGGGGACGGGTCCCGTTGGTGAGGCGGTCCATCTGCTGCCAGCACCCTCTTCGTGGAGGGCTGGGCATGCCGTGGCTAATGATGCGCAGACATGCGCTGAGGCTGCGACATCTCCAGATATTTTGCCTAAACGGTGAACAGGTGTGGTCGCCGTTTGTTAGACGGGCCTTTCCGCAGCTCATCTCTTTGACTGAGCTGCAGTCCTGGGTCAAGAAGAGACCGAGACTGGGCGACTGGCATCTGGAATGTTGCCAGGCGCTCACTGCACTCTGCAAGGTGGGCAATGCGGTCAGTGGAACTTCCACTCAAGATTTCTATAGAGGATTAGTGGAGGGCAAGTGCGATGACGTACTAGGAGAGGCTCTGGGCGTCAACGAAGTAGAACTGACCAGTATGTTCCGGAGGACTTTCGAGCCGGGGACGATGGATAACTTCCAGAAATCCCTCGCTTGGCAGTGCTACCGGGGGGCGCTGCCGGTTCGGGATAAACTCTACAGGCACGGAAGTGCTGTCAGACGAACCTGCCCGAGATGCGCGCAGAGCGACGAAACCGTTCTGCACGCACTCGTCCAGTGTCCGTGCATTGCTGACTTGTGGGGTTATGTCGAACAGCTATTGTCGCGTGTAGAACGGATCCGGCTATCGTCCGAGTCCATAGTGAAGATTGACCCGCCGCCTTCTTTTGGTCAGGAAGGGCAGGCAATTTTCCTCTGCCTGGTGGCAGTAGCGAAAGAGGTTGCATGGTGGACCAGGTTGAAAGGACTGAAGACAGACACTTTTCTCTTCGGCCAATCCCTCATCAACTTCTTCAAGTTTCACTTGGAAAGGAAGGTGAGGGTGGAGAGAGAAGTGCTGCCCCCCAGTACATTTACTGAAAGGTGGGTGAATGTGGCGAGAATGGCCCGCGTGAGTGGGCCTACTCTGATCATGCGCCTGTAGGCTGGTGAATTCGAGAAGGAGAGGGGTGCCCTTCCCGGGTGCCCTAGGAGCGTCGGGTGGCTCAGGACTGGTGGGGTGCTTGAGTCAACCCTGGGTGGTGATCCCTCTTATTGGGGAACTTTCATTGTTGTATTTTTATTGTTATTTTGTTTTTTTGTTATTTATACTTACTCGATCTCTATGTAAACCCCCACTGTCCCTGTCTATTGTGTTGTCCCCTATATGTCGGCCCTTGTGGCCAATAAATGAAATCATTATTATTATTATTATTATTTAATGTTCTCTCTCTCTCTCTCTTTCCCTCTCTCTCTCCCTCTCTCTCTCTATGTGAGCACTGAACTTTTCATCAGGAAAAAACAAAAGAAAACACATTTTTGAAAAAGAAATAAAAAGAAGGAAAGAAAAAGAAGGAACACTTCGTTATTTTTACTTTTGAAAGCAAATGTTGAGAGACAAAAGATGACAAAGATGATGTGTTAATACAAGCGACTAGCGACCCCTAGTGGCGTACGTTAATATAACGTTCTGCATAACGATCTACTTCCGGTAAATTGTTCGCGCCATGTCGACTCCGAGTAAATCACAGATCAACGCGGCGTTCCACTCCGTCCATTTTCACTTCGTCTCTCGTTCTACCTTCACAAATATGTTTTGATTTTAATGAATGCTAACAACACCGCCATCAACACCATCGTCAGTAACACCACCGCCATCAATACAACCTCTAGTAACTCCACCACCATCAACACCACCACCAGTAACTCCACCGTCACCAACACAGCCACCAGTAACACCACCGCCATCAACACCACCACCAGTAACTCCACCACCATCAACACCACCACCAGTAACTCCACTATCACCAACACAGCCACCAGTAACGCCACCAAGTTGTAGAAATATTAGTGGTGCTGCTGCTGGTGATGGTGGTGGTATTAGTAGTGGTATTAGCTCGAGAGAGCAATGGTGGTGGATTTGGTGGTGGTTTTGATGGTGATGGTTATAGTAGTAGTAGTAGTAGTAGTAGTAATAGTAGTAATAGTAGTAGTAGTAGTAGTAGTAGTAGTAGTATTAGCAGTAGCAGTAGTAGTAGTAGTAGTAATAGTAGTAGTAGTAGTAGTAGTAGTAGTAATAGTAGCAGCAGTAACAGTAGCAGTAGCAGCAGTAGCAGTAGTACCAACAGCAGCAGTAGTAATAGTAGTAGTAGTAGTGCTGGAGGTAGTGTTGGTGTTTGGAGGTGTTGCAGGTGGTATTGGTGGTGTTATCACGTTGGAAAGGAATTAGTAATTAGTCACCATTTGACACAGCTCCCTCCCCCCTCTACCCCCTTTCTTCTTTTCCCTCCGCCTAAACCCACTCCCCTCTGTATATATGTGTGTGTGAGTGCGTGTGCGTGTGCATGTGTGTGTCTGTATGTTTGTATCAGTATGTGTGCGTGAGTGTATGTGTGTTGTAGCGCTTTTAGTTTCTGTTGATAAATTCTTAACACAGTTCCTCAGGCCTAGGTCTCAATTGTCATTAACACTTTCCTGACCGTTTTTATAATGAAATACACTCCATTTCAATTAAATAATTATTTTTACTTTTGGCACAAGGCCAGCAATTACCCAGTGTATTACTGGTACTTTATTTTATCGACCCTGTAAGGATGAAAGGCAAAGTAAACCTCGGCGGGATTTGAACTCAGACCATAAAGGGCCGTAAATCTTTGCTGCAAAACATGGCGTCCGACCCTCTACCGATACTGCCAATCCACCAATTAATTAATGAAGAACTGTGAGGGATCTACTAATTTTATTAATTATTTTTATTACCAATGTATTAACTTAACATATGGAATTAATATGAAATTATTTTGTGAGATTTTAATTCAAATGTATGTATATATGTATGTATATATGTATGTATATATATGTATGTATATATATATGTATGCATGTATGTATATGTGTATATATATGTATATATGTATGTATATATGTATGTATATATGTATGTATGTATGATGTAGGTCTTGTCGGAGGTAATATCTTATTTAATGGTCGTGCCCCAGCATGGCCTCAGTCTGTCGGCTGGAACATGTAATATAGTTATAGAGTAATAGGCACTAAATACAAAGGACTATGTAGTCGATTAAAACCCCAATATTTGACTGGTACTTTAAATATTTTACCCCAGAAGGTGTATAAATTGCTAACTTCCTCGTATTGTCTTGGAGGTCATACAAAGTATCGCGAGTGCTTCCCAACATGTAAGTAGCTGAGCATGATACAAACATGTGTACTTAAGTAATTCTCAGGGAGATTCACTATGATATATTGTGTGACCTGGCTGGTCTTTTGAATTTCTGTGACATCTACATAGTCATGTGATCCCTACAGAGTTCTGACAAGAGAATATAGTATGTGGTGTTCTGATGAAGCCGGCTTATGAGATCAAAGACGTTATAGTTGTAACTATGCCTCTCATCTCATTTCGTTTATTATTTCATCTCAACTTATATTTAATGTATCTTTTCTTTTGTTCTAAGATGAACTATTATGTTAATCCCCGAGTCCGCTCTCATGGAGCTCCACTCCTACATTCAAAGGTATTCCACCACTCGGGACCGTCCCATTTCATTTATCAAGGGCTAAGTTATCTAATGTCTCATTTCCAGTTTTGTTATATTTTTTTTTTTTAACAAAACAAAACAAAACAAGATAGGTAAAATTCGAGACAGGTATAACTGCTATTTCTAGCTGATCTTTTACCTACAGAAGGGTTCTCCTTGGTTGTACTAGTAATAGTGGAGTTGGTGTTGCTATTGGTGATGTTGCTGTTGCTATTGGTGATGTTGCTGTTGCTATTGGCGGTGCTATTGGTCGAGTTGGTGTTACTATTGGTGATGTTAGTGTGGCTATTGGTGGTGTTAGTGTTGCTATTGGTGATGTTAGTGTGGCTATTGGTGATGTTGGTGTTGCTATTGGTGATGTTAGTGTTGCTATTGGTGATGTTAGTGTGGCTATTGGTGATGTTAGTGTGGCTATTGGTGATGTTAGTGTGGCTATTGGTGGTGTTGGTGTTGCTATTGGTGGTGTTAGTGTGGCTATTGGTGGTGTTGCTATTGGTGGTGTTAGTGTGGCTATTGGTGGTGTTGGTGTTGCTATTGGTGATGTTGGTGTTGCTATTGGTGATGTTGGTGTTGCTATTGGTGATGTTAGTGTGGCTATTGGTGATGTTAGTGTGGCTATTGGTGATGTTAGTGTGGCTATTGGTGATGTTAGTGTGGCTATTGGTGATGTTAGTGTGGCTATTGGTGATGTTAGTGTGGCTATTGGTGATGTTAGTGTGGCTATTGGTGGTGTTAGTGTGGCTATTGGTGGTGTTAGTGTGGCTATTGGTGGTGTTAGTGTGGCTATTGGTGGTGTTAGTGTGGCTATTGGTGGTGTTAGTGTGGCTATTGGTGATGTTAGTGTGGCTATTGGTGATGTTAGTGTGGCTATTGGTGATGTTAGTGTGGCTATTGGTGATGTTAGTGTGGCTATTGGTGGTGTTAGTGTGGCTATTGGTGGTGTTAGTGTGGCTATTGGTGGTGTTAGTGTGGCTATTGGTGGTGTTGGTGTTGCTATTGGTGATGTTGGTGTGGCTATTGGTGGTGTTGGTGTTGCTATTGGTGGTGTTGGTGTTGCTATTGGTGATGTTGGTGTTGCTATTGGTGATGTTGGTGTTGCTATTGGTGGTGTTGGTGTTGCTATTGGTGGTGTTGGTGTTGCTATTGGTGATGTTGGTGTTGCTATTGGTGGTGTTGGTGTTGCTATTGGTGATGTTGGTGTTGCTATTGGTGATGTTGGTGTTGCTATTGGTGGTGTTGGTGTTGCTATTGGTGGTGGTGGTGTTGCTATTGGTGATGTTGGTGTGGCTATTGGTGATGTTGGTGTGGCTATTGGTGGTGTTGGTGTTGCTATTGGTGATGTTGGTGTTGCTATTGGCGGTGCTAGTTGGGATGGTGGATTTGGTGGAGGACATCTAAGTATTTTTATTTTTATTTGAGTATTTTTCCATTATTATATGGAAAATTAATTAAAGTCGCCCCTTCGACAATTGTCTTCATTCCCGCAATGTTGTAGTAATAACAATATTAGACGAAAGAAGATTTGCACATTTTCGGTTTGGCAATAATTATGGTTCTGTAATAACAGAATGATTTATCAAGAGTGATAGGAAATTGCTCAGAACTGCGATTCAATACAAGTTGCATCGTTTAAAGCAAGTTAGGACCATAAATCTATAATTTTCGACGTAGTAAAACTGCAATTACCAACGTATTTCCAATCAGTAATTATCTTTTAAGTGCGTTCAGTAGATAGAGGCAACCCGACGAGGGGAAGATAGACGTGATGGATGTTGATGGTGGTGAAGGTGGTGAAGGTGGTGTGGTGTTTGTGGTGGTAGTAGAGGAGGTGGTGGATAAGGAGGAGGACATTAAGATGGTGAAGGATATATAAATATATATATATATATATATATATATATATGTTTCAAGTTGTTTTTTTATTTTATCTGTTTTCCTTTTGTTGTTACCTGGTTGATTTACGAAAGGAAAGCTTTGCTAAAATTACACACACACACATATATATATATGTGTGTGTGTACGCCCATATATATATATATATATATATATATATATATAGGCGTACATCATGCTATATATACATATATATTTACATATATATGTATATATGAAGGTATGTATGTACGTACGTATTATTGTGCGAAACTACGTACACGCATGGATTTATGTACGCATGTGTATATGAATATATGATATATATGCTTTTATCTGTATACGGGTGTGTATGTATATATGTATGCATATACCTATATATGAGTGTGTATGTATATATATGTATGCTTATACCTGTATAGGAGTGTGTATGTATAAATATGTATGTGTATACCTGTATAGGAGTGTGTATGTATATATGTATGTTTATACCTGTATAGGAGTGTGTATGTATATATATGTATGTTTATACCTGTATAGGAGTGTGTATGTATAAATATGTATGTGTATACCTGTATAGGAGTGTGTATGTATATATGTATGTT
>OZ024748.1:7259542-7262042 GCA_964016885.1 Eledone cirrhosa
TTCCATTCTTTATTGGTATTTTTTTGTTCTATTTTACTCACACATATTGTGATTATTATTATTATTGCTACTACTACTAACACCACCACACCTGCCCCCACCCTATCTTCCTTTCTGGTTTCTTAAGTATTTCGCTGCTGTGATGTCCCGAACGTCTTGGGTACTTTGTGGACTTGTGGCCAATAAAAGAAATATTTGTTAGATTTTTTGAGGGTGTGGGTGTGTGGGTGGGGTCCACTTTTGCATTTTGGCTGAAGTGGAGCCCAAATGCCAAGAAATGTATAACCCGCTCCACCTTTGAAAAATTCCTCCCGGCTCCACCCTTTGCTGGCCGACCAGCCATCGCCTTCACTCACTGCATTCTCCTTTCACCGCCTCGTACTCTCACGCCGTCTCCACATCTCCCCCATTCTCCCACACTCGCCGTCTCCCTCTCTCACCCATCCATGCCGTCTCCCCCACTCTCGCCGTCTCCCTCTCTCACCCATCCACACCGTCTACAACACTCACACAATCTCCTACTTTCACGTCATCTCCCCGTCTTCCCCACTCACACTGTCTCTCTCCGTCTCCCCACACACTCTCACCTTGTGTCATCGTTGAATTCCATTCAACACATTTTATATTTCTAATTTTTATTGTTGATATTGTATTCTTTGTAATTTTTTTTTTACAATCTCTGTCACGTGATTAGCAAAAAAAAATGGAAACTGTTAATACGAACAGTGTTAATATAAGTGTCACGTGTACGAGAGTGCGTGTGTGTGCTTGTGTGAGTGTATGTATAGGTGAGTTCCTGTGTTTATGTGTGCGTTTTTGTGTGCGAATCTCTGTTTATATAACTGCATGTGTATATCTGTATATGTGTTTGGTATATCTGTGTGTCTATCTGTCTGCGTGTCTATTTGTGTGTGTGTGTGTGTGTGTGTGTCTATCTGTCTGTATATGTATGTGTGTATGTATATCTGTCTGTCTGTGTATGTAAGTGTCTGTGTCTGTCTGTGTACGTGTGTGCGTGTGCATACATGTATTTCCAGAAACTTTGTCATCCAGGTTCGTGAAGAAGTAGAATCTACTCAGCGTTTGTCTTTGGTGTTCGTCAAACAAAGACTTAAGGTATGACGAGGTATCAATACCTGGCTGAAAAACCTGGCAATTCCATCTCTTACTCATATATGTATGTAGGATGGATGGGTGGTTCTGTAGCTCGTGGGGTCGCCATATTGACATACGGCGTTTCTAGAGCATTTTTAAACTGCCAATCCATCGCCCTAAACGTTGTTATATTTTCTCTTCTTCTGGTTCCCTAACTCCTGATAGAGTTGTAGGGGTGCCGTAAGGACACACGGCATTTTTGGGGCATTTTTAAAACTGGCGGACTCCCATTCTCTGCTATAATCAGACCGGAAGAGGAATGAAGTGAGGAAGAGACATAGAAGAATAATCGACCCCAGTATTAGACTGGTACTTTTTTATCGACCTGGAATGGACGAAAGGCAAAGTTGACGTCAGCGGGATTTAAACTCAGAGAACAGAGGGTGAAACGAGTACCACACATCATTCTATCTGACTTTCTAACGACTGCCATTCTATCTGACGTTCTAATGACTACCATTCTATCCGACGTTCTAACGTCTCTGCCATTCTATCTGACGTTCTAATGACTACCATTCTATCCGACGTTCTAACGTCTCTGCCATTCTATCTGACGTTCTAACGACTGCCATTCTATCTGACGTTCTAACGACTCTGCCATTCTATCTGACGTTCTAACGTCTCTGCCATTCTATCTGACGTTCTAACGTCTCTGCCATTCTATCTGACGTTCTAACGACTGCCATTCTATCTGACGTTCTAACGACTGCCATTCTATCTGACGTTCTACCGACTCTGCCAATTCGCCTATGTATGTAGATCAACTGCTAAAGAACATCAACAGTTACAGAACTTGGTTTCTATGCACCAATATCTAATATCTCGTTTCCGTAAAGTATTTATATAATTAGGTTGCTTGAAACAAAGTTTAGTAACTACTAAATATTTCATGCATTTTGAGAAACTGTTTGAGTCTTGAGCAATGGGAAGCTGTTGGTAGTGTGTATATGTATGTGTGTATCTGTATCTGTATGTATCTGTGTGTGTGTATGTGTCTGATTGTTTGAGACAATATCTCTGAGTAAGTTAAACCTATTCTGAATCAAGATTGTATCTAAGCCATTCGGTAAAATATAGAACAATATAAAACAGATCGATTAAAAAAACCTGCATAGCCGCCCGATCACTCGTCTAACGGCTAAAACCAGTTTATATACATACACACAACGGCTAAAACCAGTTTATATACATACACACACACATATATATATATATATTTATAGAAAAATGTTAGACCCCGACGGCTATTTCCAGAAATACCCGTCGAAACGGCTTGAGCTCTGCCGTCGGGGTCTAACATTTTCCTATTACCCACTCTACTACCCTAAGTATTGAGTATTCTGGT
>OZ024748.1:7282042-7287042 GCA_964016885.1 Eledone cirrhosa
AGGATTTCTTGCACATAAATTGTCCACATTATGTACAGCTCTACGACAAATGTATATTGAGCATTTGTATCGCTCTGATAGGTCGACCAGATCCCAGACATCATTTGCTTGCCGATTAGGGTGAACCTCGTCAAATCGAACCAAGGAAACAATGTTTCCATTGGTATTTCCATTGCTGATACTATCTACTGGTCGCAGCTCCTGGAAGAAAGAGCAACCTGCTCAAGAACTCAACGCATCACTCGGTCCAAGAATTTAACTCACAACTTCACGATTGAGTTGCGAATCTAACTCTCTAACTTCTACGCCACGCATTCGGATGTGTGACAGCTCACACCTATGTGTGTGTGACAGCTCACACCTATGTGTGTGTGACAGCTCACACCTATGTGTGTGTGTGTGTGTGTGTGTGTGTGTGTGTGTGTGTGTGAAATCTCACACCTATGCAGGTTCAGCTGGCCTTCTCCAAGGTATATGTCGTTGGAGGTGTCTTGGGTGATTTAATGATAGGGACCCCAGTCCTATCATCTCATTTCTACAGTTGAATAAACTAGAGCAACGTGAAATAAAGTGTCTTGCTCAAGGAAAGAACACATCACCCGGTCCGAGAATTGAACTCACAACCTTTCGATTGCAAGCCCAATGCTCTAACCAATAAGCCATGAACCTTCACTATTCGTATACTATTTAGGAATTAATATAAAACACCTTTTATACATAACTTCCAGATTTTACTATTTATAATCCAGTGTTCTGTTTCGTTCTGATGTATCACTGATTTATGGAGTCATTGTAAAAACAAAGAATGTTATACAAGGTCCCTTTTTTACCTTATATTACTGGCGTTTCAATATTGTTCTGGTCTTATCTTCAGTAGAAAAATATTTGCACTGGTGTTTACTTTCTGTAGACCGTCACGGGAATGTGGATTATGTTGCGATTTCTAATTGGTAGAGAAGTCAGACTCCAGACCTGAGATTTATGACCGTTGCTCATATATTTTTATTTGCAATCATGACATGGTTTAGTTATCCTAGTTTGTTTTAGTCATCAGGGGATATATTTTGGTAGATTTCTTACTTTCTATCTTGCTATATGTTTCTCTATTAGTTTCTGATTAGGAATAATAAACGTTTACTTCTTTATAATATTTTTTTCATTATTTATATGACAGACGGTGGATTGGCGGACACCATGATTTGACGCATAGAGTTATGGCCCTTGCCATTCTGAGTTCAAATCCCGCCGAGGTTAACTTTGCCTTTCATCCTTACGGGGCCGATAAAATAAAGTACCAGTAATGCACTGGCCTTGTGCCAAAAGTAGAAAATTATTTAAAACTCTGTGGCTTACATGAACTCTCGTTAACGTTATGTGAACAATGGCCGTGAATGTGTGTTTGTCCAATCACATAAACTTTATAAAAGAGAGGCAAGGACGGTGAAAGCTAATATGTGGTAGTTCTACCCGATACTTTAATGACTAAATTATAGAGCTGAAGCAGTAATATCGATCTTGTTAGAGAAAAACATAAGACCTTTCAATTTTCAGAGAAATGAGAAGACCATTGTTTCTTCAGCAGAGTTACTTTGCTCAAGTCTAATAGCTCCCTAATTATCTATGTCACTCTCTCTTTCTAGCTATCTGTCTATCTTTCTATCTACGTTTCTGAGACTTATACATACATATTTATCTGTGTGTGTGTGTGTGTGTGTGTGTGTATGTGTGTGTGTGTGTGTGTGTGTGTGTGTGTGTGTGTGTGTGTGTGTGTGTGTGTGTGTGTGTGTGTGTGTGTGTGTGTGTGTGTGTGTGTGTGTGTGTGTGTGTGTGTGTGTGTGTGTGTGTGTGTGTGTGTGTGTGTGTGTGTGTGTGTGTGTGTGTGTGTGTGTGTGTGTGTGTGTGTGTGTGTGTGTGTGTGTGTGTGTGTGTGTGTGTGTGTGTGTGTGTAAAACCTCTCTATAAATGTATATAATGTATGTATATGTATCTAGCCATATGTATATCTGAACATATATCTATTCTTCTATCTATTTAGTTATTCACAACGTCATGCTTCCTTGATTGTTCCTACCGCATACATACATACATACATACATACATACATACATACACATACATACATATATACATACATACATACCCACATACATATATACACACATAGATATATACATACATACATAGATATATACATACATACATACACATACATACACATACACACATACATACACACAAACATACATACATACAGACATATATATATAAGTACATACATACATACATACACATATACATACACATATACATACATATATACATACATCCATAAATACATACATACATACATATATATAGATACACACATACACACACACACACATATACATACACACATACATACATACATAATACATACATATATACATACATATATACATACATACATAACTAGTTAGGAAATTACAAGTACAATCCATTAATGGAACAGTAAAAATATGTAAAACATTCCAAAAATGTTGCATCTAATAACTGAATATACACTTGTACAAAACATATACACATGCACACATACAACTCAAAACATACCCATCCACACATACAATAACATCCATATCTACACATGCAGACATACATACATATCTACCTAGTTGATGTTGTGTAAATTCCAATGTGAGAGTCTTGTGTCTATGTTAGAAACCAACTCTCTCTCTATTGGGACAAATTTGTGAAATTATAAAACCAGAAGAATATACATACATGATACATACATACATACATACATACATACATACATACATACATACATAAACATGCATATATAGACGCATTATTCAATGAGTGAGTTTTTTATATCATTTTTCCCCTTCAAAAACAACCTTTAAAACAAACCTCCATTTTTGCACCTAACACCTAAACGAAGGTTTCACTGATTTCAACGAGTAAGGTAATTTTCACTCCATAAATTCTGGTAAAGCAGAATATTGCAGTTATTCCATTTTTTTGTATTCTTTCTTTATTTCTTTATCTATTCATTTATTCATCTATTTATTTATTTTGAGGCGGGGAACTAAAATTAATTATGGCATATAATGAGAGACAATTTTTCTGAGCATTTTTCAAGCTTATTTTTGTTTGTTATACACCATAAAATGAATATTCATTTAAGGCTTTATAATAAATTTTGAATGAGAACTGATTTCCCGCTCCCATCACCACCACCACCGTTATCATCATCATCAACAACACCACGAAAAAGGAAAACAACAATAATAATTATTATTATTATTCATACATCATGCTTAATCGGAAAAAGGTATTATAAATCCTTTTCTCAAATCCAGTAGGTTAACCGAAGAGCATAAAGATTACGATGGCGTTTTTAATCAAAAACTTCCTTTTTAGAAAATCATAAACCTGTTTCCACCATTTTAAAAAAAAGATTTCCATGCAACTTTTTTTTATATTCCAATATTTGCCAGTTTTGTTTAGTATTTTTTGTTGTTTTGTTTTTATCAATTTCCGTGTTTCTCTCCCCACCAAACACTTTGCTGCTTGTTGTGGCCTTTTAACTTTTATTTCCTCTTATTTTGATCCACAAAATGTCATCAATATTTTTAATACAAATTAATGTTTGTGTAATTTATTTAGTTTCACATCAAATGGCTTCGTTTTCCCAATCTGTACATTTTCTGTACAGATTTTGTGTATTTATAAACATTACTCATACAATCACACACACACACGTGTGTGTGATTGTATGAGTGTGTGTGTATTTCTTTCTCTCCATCCCACTCTCTCTATATATATAGATATATATATAGATATATATAGATATATATATATATATAAATACTCGCATATACACACGCATACACACACACGTGTATATATATATATATATATATATATTGTGTGTGTGTATGTGTGTGTATCTGTGTCTGTACGTATAGAGAGGAAGAAAAATTAATTTCCAAGAACACATACAAATATATATGGAAGAGATCCCTTATATACGAACAAGATAGCTTACTCGGATTTCTATTAAGAATGTAAATACGAAAGACTCTCACATATATAGTGAGAAATTATGGTTTTTATACCATTGCACGCTATTTTCACGAGTAAGCTGTTCCGATGATCGACTGAACTGCAACACTCGTCGTTGAAACCGATGGAGGTCCAACACTATGTCTCTCCGTTATTTTGTTTGTATGTATGTATGTATGTATGTGAATGTATGTATGTATATGTATGTATATATATATATGAATGTATGTATGTATGTATAGATAGGTAGATAAAGAGAAACATACATACATACAAGTAATGTTAGAAAGTTAGATAGATGGATAGATGGAAAAATAAAGAGATAGACAGACTGATAGATAGATAGATAGATAGATAGATAGATAGATAGATAGATAGATAGATAGATAGATAGATAGATAGATAGATAGATAGATAGATAGATAGATAGATAGATAGACAAAAGCCTGCAAGTGAGCGAAAGATGATAGAAAATATGACAGAGCAATGAGGAATTGTACCAGCAAAGGAGATGAAATATAGCTTTCATTAACGGCCATTTTGTCCACGATAAACCATCATTGTTTAATGATGCTACAGGACGTCAGTTGTTATAGAAACATGTGGCAAGATGTAGAGGGTAGTAAACTATTATTTATACAGTATTTCATGATGAGCAGCTGGACAGTGATAATTCAAGGACGAGACACGAGGGATTCACCACTATTCAACTGTGTAAGTCACTCTTCCTTCATACCATGTTATGTTGAGAGATTAAGGCAGCTTTTGCAGCTGTAAAACAGTGGATGTTGTGAAAAGAAGTCGAAATTTACTAAGTAGTGGTTGTAGATCTTTGTTTGAACGGTATGACATACCTAACGTATGCATCTATTACCTGCATCTCTCTCTCGCACTCTCTCTCGCACTCTCTCTCTCTCTCTCTCTCTCACTCTTTATCTAGCTTCCTTACT
>OZ024748.1:7292042-7294542 GCA_964016885.1 Eledone cirrhosa
ATGAAAGGTATATTGTGAATATGGAAACATTATATATTAGTTATATACGCATGGTTTAAATTGTAAATGTAATTATATATGATGTATATATATTCATAGCCTTCTATTTAATATTCTTACGGGTAGCTAGAATGATATAAGCAGGATTACACAGCCACGATATTGCATGAATATTTAGAATAATACGATACCAAAGAATATTATAGAATGCATATCATTAGAGATATGATATAAATGTAAAGAATATGCGATGCTATAAACGTTAAAAATGGATATGTATTACAGTGAGAGGATTATTATGAATATCAAATAGTTTGTGATATCAATGCAGTGGTTATATAATACCATGTTGTAATAATACGTTGAATAATAATATAAGAATGGAGCAAAATCTGTAGAATGATGTGGTGAGTTGTATGAAATAAAGAATTGATATCTCATGAAAACTGGTTATGGAATGCAATAGAAATTTGAATTTTATATCGAGAGATTGATATCAAAAGTGTTTTCACTTACTTTTGCCGACTCAGAATGGAATTCTTGGATATGCAAATGCTTCACATGTATAGCTCCGTCGCCAAAATTTCTGATTATATTCGTTGCCTGAAGAGAAAAAAAAATATACACCATAAGAATAAAATATTAGAATTTCTATTTCATCATTAAATTACTTTCGTTGGCAAAGAAAAAAGTTTTAAAGCAGAAAAAGTAGGTAAATAAATTACTCTCTCTCATGCATATAATATATAAATATATATATAATATATATACATAATATATATATATATAGTATATATATAATATATATAAATATGTCTGTATGTAAAAGGTAAACAGAAATAACAAAAGTTACAAGACAAACGGCACAGTATATGGAAGAAATTTATTAGTAGTTTAACGCTTGAAATAGCAGAGAGAGAGTCATATATATATATATATGTATGTATATATATATATGTATATATGTGTATATATATATATGTATATATGTGTATATATATATGTGTATATATATATATGTATATATGTATATATGTGTATATATATATATGTATATATGTGTATATATATATATGTATATATGTGTATATATATATATGTGTATATGTATATATGTATATATGTATATATGTGTATATGTGTATATGTGTATATGTGTATATGTATATATGTATATATGTATATATGTGTATATGTGTATATGTATATATGTGTATATGTGTATATATATATATGTATATATGTGTATATATGTGTGTGTGTGTGTGTGTGTGTGTGTGTGTGTGTGTGTGTGTGTGTGTGTGTGTGTGTGTGTGTGTGTGTGTGTGTGTGTGTGTGTGTGTGTGTGTGTGTGTGTGTGTGTGTGTGTGTGTGTGTGTGTGTGTGTGTGTGTGTGTGTGTGTGTGTGTGTGTGTGTGTGTGTGTGTGTGTGTGTGTGTGTGTGTGTGTGTGTGTGTGTGTGTGTGTGTGTGTGTGTGTGTGTGTGTGTGTGTGTGTGTGTGTGTGTGTGTGTGTGTGTGTGTGTGTGTGTGTGTGTGTGTGTGTGTGTGTGTGCGTGTGCGTGTGCGTCCCAACGCAAATGATTATAAAAGTAGACGATCACTAAAAATTAGAGGTCAGAAAACCGGGTAAAGTATCCCTTGATACAAGAAATATGGACAGCTGTCTGTTATTTCTTGTTCTGAATAAATATCATTAAAAATCTTCAAAGCTGAACAGATTTTACGGCAGGAGACCCAGGGGTAGACTTGAGCAAGATGGTTGGATAACATCCATGAGATAGGCGGGTCTGACTTGGGGATCCCTTTGGATCAGTTGGAGCCGGTTGCTTCTAGCAGGTCCCGCTGGAAAGAGTGTCTGGGGACTCTGACCCTACGACCGTGTCAGGAAGAAGAATACGACAAAGATAATATAACCGCAATAGGACCAAAAGAACCAATTGACCTGTACATGGCTCCGGTGGTCAGTTCCAGTATTAATAAGGAACATACGCTTTTAAAAAGTAAATTCTCAAAATGAGCAATATCAACAGGAAAGACATCAATTCCACGGAGCGATAAATATTGGTGACACACACAAGAGAAAATAGAAAACAAGAATAAACTAATACAAATAACAAGGAATGTGAGTGTTAATAATAAATAAATGAAAAAGTGTTCATTATTCATAAAGAACAAATAATAGAAAAGTTATTTGTTTGAAGAAATTGAAAAGAGAAAATTACTGCGGAAAATCTCAAGACGGGTTTCTAGTTATCAATCAACGGAAGGAAGATAGATAGGTATGTAGATAGGTAAATATACATTTTATATATATATATAAGAGAGAGAGAGAGAGAGAGAGAGAGAGAGAGAGAGAGAGAGAGAGAGAGAGAGAGAGAGAGAGAGAGAGAGATGTTGGTTCCTTAAATCTTGTAATTAAAGCTAGGCGTGAATTCGTTCGATTGTCTTTTATGGTCGAAATATAAAATAAGTTACGTAAACAACAATAGCATATGATT
>OZ024748.1:7334542-7352042 GCA_964016885.1 Eledone cirrhosa
TGCGCCAAGCAGCCGAAATATACGTTAAAATTATATCCGAATAAAAACAGTGTGGGCATAAAATATAGTTCATAATATATATCTTAACTAACACGAGCTCTAGTTATATGCAAATTAGTTCGCCCATTTCACAATACTACTATGAACGAATGAGTATATAAGAAGTGTCTTTGTGGTTGCTTGGATGATATACAGGTCTTCTGATGAGAGTCCAACTAGGTCCGATAATCGATTAAAAAGTGTTAAGCATTTTTTTTTTCAATTTACAGGGAAATTCTTATTTCTTGCGTATTTATATAACTATATATTAAACATGTATATATTTATATATTCATATATTTATATGATCGTTTCTAGTTTTGTTTAAGAATGTCTTACGAATGCAACTTCATGCGATACAGGACGTTAACATACATCTCCAAACTGAAACAGAAACTTGAAAAGCCAAAATAATAATAATAATAATAATAATAAAAACTAAAACTGGAACACAATAGACCTGACCTGGTGGTTGTGAACAAAGAAAAAAGATCGTGCCTGATTGTAGATGAGGCCTGCCCATTCGACACGAGAGTGCAAGAGAAGGAGAGGGAGAAAATTAACCGATACCAGGACTTAAAGTGGGAGGTAAAAAGGATTTGGAACTGCCATGAAGTCAAAGTGATCCCGATTGTCATAGGCGCACTGGGGACTATCTCCAAAAGTTTCCAGGGATGGTTAAAGAAAATCGGCCCCTTCACGCTTTTTGGAACACTTCAAAAGGCATGCTTGCTGGGAACAGCAAGAACCCTCCGATACGTCCTGAATATCTGAGGCTGCAGGTAGTGGCTTGATATTCATTCCAACAAACTTTCCAGTTAACTAACATCAATGACTGAGACTCAAGGAGTAATAACAATAATAATAATAATAATAATAATAATAATAATAATAATAATAATAATGATTTCTTTATTAACCACAAGGGTTTACATAAAGTAGACATTAAGGACAGTGCAGGACAATGCAGGACGGTACAAATGGGCATTTCTGCGTGTAAAAAAAACAAAAATAGAGGATGTAACAAAAATAACAATGAAAATAACAATGAAAAATTCCCCAATAGGGGGGAGACTTCGGAGGGACATTTGTGGAGAAAGCCCAGTAAAAAGCCACAATGACCCTGACCACCAAGGCAAGTGCCCTCTCCCAGTTTTCCACCTTTAGTTTACAGATATATACTCAGAGTCGGCCCATTCACTCGGGCCATTCTTGCTTCTCTCACCCATCTTTCAACAAAATGCTGGGAAGAGAGCACTTCCTTCTCTACTCTGATTTTCCTTTTCAAATGAAATTTGAAAAAGTCAATCAGAGCATCACCGAAGAGGTAAGTGCTCGTCTTCAGCCCTTTCAAACGTGTCCACCATACTATCTCTTTCGCCATGGCCACCAGACAGATAAAAACTGCCTGCCCTTCCCGGCTAAAGGAGGAGGGCGGGGCAATCCTCACGATAGACTCAGATGATAGCTGGATCCGTCCTAAACGCGACAGCAGGTGTTCGACATAAACCCACAAGTCAGCAATTTTCGGACACTGGACGAGTGCGTGCAGGACGGTTTCGTCGCCCTGCGCGCATCTCGGACATGCCCGGCTGACGGCACCTCCATGCCTGTAGAGTTTATCCCGAACTGGCAAGGCTCCTCGGTAGCACTGCCAGGCCAGAGATTTCTGGAAGTTGTCCATAGGCCCTGGCCCGAAGGTTCTTCCGAAGAGATTGGCTAGTTGATTTTCGTCGACGCCTAGAGTTTCCCCAAGTACGTCGTCGCTCTTCCCCTCCACTAATCCTCTATAGAACGCCGAGGTGGAGTTTCCACCGATCACATTGCCCGATTGGTCGAGGGCTGTGAGCGCCTGAAGACATTCCAGTCTCCAGGCGCTCCCTCTCGGTCTTCGCTTGACCCAGGACTGCAGCTCCGTCAAGGAAACGAGCTGGGGAAAAACGCGTCTAGCAAACGGCGACCACACCTGATCACCGTCGAGGAAGAGGTGGAGATGTCGTAGCCTGAGCGCGTGCCTGCGCATCATCAGCCACGGCATGCCCAGCCCTCCACGTAGCGGGTGTTGACAACAGATGGACCGCCTGACCATCGGAGCACGTCCCTTCCACAAAAAGCGAAAGAGCAAACGCTCCAGCGCAGTCAGGCGAGGCTTAGGACAAGGTACGACGGTTAGGCGGTAGCAGATGACAGACGCGATGTACGCGTTAGCCACCTCCGCTCGACCTTTCAGGGATAGCTTCCTCTCCGCCCATTTCTGGGTGAGAGAAGCCACCCTGCTCGTCACCTCGTCCCAGTTTTTGTCCGTCTGGAGGTCCGGACCGAACCAGACCCCTAGCAATTTAACCGGTCCGTCCGTCCAGCGCCCGACGACGCTGTTGGACGGCATGGACCTGCCTCTCCAGGTGCCGAGCTGCAGGCCCACTGACTTTTCCTGGTTGATCATTGCTCCTGTCACCGCTTCGTATTCTCTTAGTGTAGTGCCGATCGCCTCGATGTGTTTGGCGTTCGACACCACTACGGTGACATCGTCCGCATATGCTGACACGGATCTTCCGCATCCTAGTTCGCGCGGGACTCCCCTCAACGTCTCCAGTTTGTGCAGTAATGGCTCGAGAGTCAATACGTACAAGAGGGACGAGAGGGGACATCCTTGGCGGACCGAGCGCATGATGTTGAACGGTTCCGACAGGTGACCGTTCACTCTCACCACAGAGCAGATGTCGCTGTGCATGGCAGCGATCCAGCCTCTGAAGACGGGCCCAAAGCCAGCCGCCCTCAGGACTGCCGCTAGGTAACGATGGTCGACCCTATCGAAAGCTTTCGACTGATCTAAATTGATCAAGGACCCACCCGTGCCAGGTTCCCTAGCTACCCTCTCTACGATGTATCGCATGAGGTGGAGGTTGTCGTGGATGGATCTGTCGGGAATGGCGCATGTCTGCGCCTCTCCCACCAGACCACCAACGACAAGCGCCAACCTCTTTGCTAGCACCTTGGCCAAAATCTTAAACTCTGTGTTTAGCAGAGTTATGGGCCGGAAATTGTCTATGTTATCCCCCTTGTTCGGATCCTTTCTCAGCAGTGCCACCGCTCCTCGGCTCACAGAACTGGGAATTCTCCCGTTCTGTTGCCAGTTGCAGTAGACGTCCGCCAAGAGGCCTCCGAACAAGTCTGGCATCTGTACGTAAAGTTCATAGGGCAGACCATCCAAACCAGGCGATTTACCCCTTGTGCAGCCAGTCATTGCCTCCCTTACTTCAGCGGCTGTTATCGGCTTTTCGCAACACTTCGCCTCAGTGGCCGAGAGCCGCGGCAGTCCGTCGAGGTAGACACTAAAGTCCATCCCTCTACCCGGCCCCCCGCTGCCCCCGAACAGCTGAGCGAAGTGTCGCTGAAAAGCTTCACACATTTGCCCGGGATCGAGTAGCATGCGCCCGTCGTGGTCCACCAAAGACCGGATCGTGGCTTTGTTGCCACGACGCGCCTCCGCCACTCGGGCCCATTGAACGGCTTTCGTCCCCTCGTGTCTGAGAGCACGCACCCTAGCTCTGACAACGCAGCCTTCGTGCTTTGCATTGAAGAATTGGTCAAGGGCCAATTTCGCCGCAAGCACGTCGGTCGCAATGCCTTTGCTAAGCGCCTCG
Source organism: Eledone cirrhosa (assembly GCA_964016885.1). Taxonomy (NCBI): domain Eukaryota; kingdom Metazoa; phylum Mollusca; class Cephalopoda; order Octopoda; family Eledonidae; genus Eledone; species Eledone cirrhosa. The sequence continues at coordinate 7,338,226 of OZ024748.1, forward strand.
TCTAATTTTCTAACTAGTTCTCCCTCTGCTCTATTTTTCTCTATTGCTAAAGCCTTACTAAACCTAATCGATTCTATTCTAATCGCTCTTTTCAGAGCAAACCACCACTTGTTGTTGACGATGGCCCCCGTCAACGCCCGCTTAACTAGTTCGCTAATCCGGTCTCTGTAGGCCTTGCGCGCTGGTAAGGACGCGTTTAGCTTCCAGTAGCCGGGTCCTCGTCTATGAAGCCTATCTAAGTCAAGCACACAGATCACGAATTTGTGGTCCGTGTAGCTGACTATCTTGAATTGTGGACAGCCTATGCTAGACCTATCTATTTCCCTACAAAATACTCTATCTAGATATGATCTGGATGACCCTATGCGGTTTGTCCAAGTCCACATTGGCACATTCGGGAAATCCAATCGGTACCTGTCAGACAGTTCAAAACGCCTGAGCAGGTTGGTGAGGCTCTTGCACCCTCCACCCCTATCCGCTAATCCCACACAGTCCCAGCGTGCATCTAAGATCCCGTTCCAGTCGCCCACTAACACTAAAGAGCGCGACGTTCCAAGAAAGGTCTCCAGACGCCGGAAGAAATCAGGCCGCCCTGCTCCTGTCGGGGCATAGACGGCCACTAGCCTGAAAGCTTGCCCGTCTCCGCTGGTCACGTCCAGCACCACCAGCTTACCCTCTGGGTCCAGGAAGATGGCCCGTATGGCGAGATCCAAACCTCTCCGAAAAAGCACAGCAACTCCTCCACCCGATCCAGGACGGCTGGGAGATGCGTACACATCGTAGCCGCCGAAGATCGGTGCGAAGGCCCGTGCTTCGGAGATTCTGGTCTCGCTGATGGCCACTACATCTATGTTTAGTGACCTGAGGTCGTTGAGCAGGTGACCCTGCTTCCATGACGACCCCAAGCCACGCGCATTTATGCTGCCTATTCTGAGTGAGGTCATGTTTAAAATAGAGTGGAAAAGATGGGAAAGACCACTTACCGTATTTTTGGTAGAGGAGGGATGGTTTTTACATCCCTTTTCACTTGATCGTCTGGTGAAGGGACCGTTGAATCGTCCCTTCGGCTGGTCGTCGGCTCTTCTAAGAGAATGTCTGAATATACTCTTCGATTAATGGTTCCTCCTAGGTCCCTGAAATCACCAACTGCGTTGGGGAATTTCGTTTTAATGTTTGTGTATTGTTTCTGTGCTATTTTTAGCAGTCTTATGTTAGTTGGCGTTTTGATTGGTGCTGGTATTATGTAGTCCTGTTGTGAAATGTCTGTGTGTTCAATTATGTAAGTCATTAGTTTCTTGTTGTGTGTGTTTATTGCCGTGCATTTGTTTTTCTGGGGGTGGGGTGTGGTTCTGCTATTTTCTTGTCGTTGTTGCTGGGTGTGTGTGTTTTGTTGTTGTGTTTGCGATGTTGGTGCTTGTGGTGGTGGTGTTGAAGGTGTTGTTGGCGGTGGGGTTGTCGCCGGTGGTGATGGTGGTGCTGGTGTGGGTGGTGATGGTGTTGGTGGTGTTGCTGCTGTGGGTCTCTTTGCAGTAGACTTTACCCTTTTCTCATTTCTTTCCTCCCTTTTCAAAGGCGACGATGCGCTGCTTCTGCGTTTGTGCCTTCTTGAGACCTTTTGCCATCCCTCTCCCACCTCACACTCCATGTCTGATTCTGTAAGGTCGGGGAGGGGTACCAGCTCCACTCTTTCACTTGTTGTTGTTGGTGATGTTTGCACTGGAGTCTCTGTTGCAGCTGCATTTGGTATTGCTGTTGTTGTTGTTAATATTTCCACTGCTGCTGCTGTCTTTGATTTCCGTGGAGTGGGTATGGGTGCCACGGACCTATCGTTCCTGGTTGCCGCTTGTCCTGTTGCTGGTAGCCGTGGAACCGGATTCGGGAGGAGGGGGGTTTTCTCCTTTCTCAGGGTCTTCTCGTTGCAGAAGGCCCTGAGGTGAGTCTTCGATCCACAGCGAAAGCATTTCGGGCGTTTGCCCTCAACACTTATGGGCAGTTGAGTGCCGTTATCGAAGTCTATCACATCCGGGATAGCTTCGATGCACTCCTGGTTGGTTTGGATTAGCATCTCAATGGAGGAGCCGACCCAATCTTCTCTTACTTTTTTCTGTACTTGCAGTACAGTTGTTTTGTCCTCGATTCCGACGAGGACAGACGCGGCCAGCCAAGAAGGGGTCATTCCGGGGGGGACGTGGGTCAGTTTGACCCTCACAATTTTTTGCCCGCAGTAGGAGGGCACCAACACCATTTCCTCGCTCCTTAGGGTCACTATTGATTGGGCCTTTGCCTCCTGGGGTGTGGCAAAAAGTACGTCTACGGTGGCGTATTTTTTGCCTCGGGTGATGTGCGTTTTCCTCTGCCACACAGACCCCAAGGCTTTTTGTATTTGGGCCTCTGTGGCTCTTTCCACCCTACGGGATTTTGTACTTACTGTACGGTACGTGACCGTACAGTGCTCTTGGGTTTCGAAAAAATTTTTCGCTGCCTTGCAGATTGCTCGGTGTCCGTTCTTTGTCACCATCTTCTTCGCTTCCTCTAATTCCTCATTTGTTATGAGGATTGTTTCCAGGTTTTTCGCAATACCTGCAAATGAGATTGGTTTTTCTCTGCTGTTGTTGTTGTCGTCAGAGCTGCTGGTACTTTTGTTGTTGCTGCAGGTACTACGACTACTGCCTCCGCCGCTGTTGCTGTGGTTGTTGTTGGTGTTGCTGCTGCTAATGCTGTTGTTGTTTATGCTGCTGGTGATGCTGTTGCGGCTGCTACTGTTGTTTTCATTGTCACTGTTGCTGTTGTTATTACGGCTGCTACTGCTATTATTCCTGACGTCAGACGAATGAACTGGGTTTTCGTATTTCCCGCACACCTGTTTCGTCGCTGTCGTCGTCGTCGTGGAGAAACCTTGCACGCTTTGCACGAGACTTTTCTTTTCTTTCGTCGCTTGCGAAAGAGAAGGTAGGGAGAGAGACACATTTAAAGAAGGGAGGGAGAGAGACAATCTTCTCTCTCCTGTAGTGATGATTGAGGAAGAAGAAGACGGAATGAGTGGGAGTGACGTATGAAATTTTTTTTTTTTGGTAGCCATGTTTTTTTGTTTAAAATGAAATTTTGGGTACAAAACCCCAATAACTGGTTATTTAACCCCGAAGGGCCAAATAACGGACAGAAAGACCCCTCTCACGAGGAGGAGGGTGTCTTTATCAACAATTTGGTTCAAGTTTTAAACAATTTACAATTGTTTTAACGGTTAAAAATTACTATACCTTACAGAGCCGAGCCTCCGTCAACCATGGCATTCAATAATAATAATAATAATAATAAATAAAAAATAATAATTTGGAACTGCCATGAAGTCAGAGTGTGATAGACGCACTAGGAACTATCTCAAAGAGTTTCCAAAGATGGTTAAAGAAAGTTAGTCCAGCCCCGCATTTTGGAACACTTCAAAAGGCATGCTTTGCTGGGAACAGCAAGAACCCTCCGATACGTCCTGAATATCTGAGGCTGCAGGTAGTGGCTTGATATTCATATCAACAAACTTTCCAGTTAAATAACATCAATGACTGAGACTCAAAGAACAATAATAATAATAATATTAATAATAATAATAAAATGGTTGATATGTTTTGTTTTATGTTATTTATATATTTTTTGTATTGAATTACTGTAAATATTCTTTTTTTTTTTTTCATTTATCTATATTCAGAGCATTAAAGAAGACACAATAATAATAATAATAACAGGAGAGAGAGAGGGAGAGAGAGAGAGGGGGGGAGAGCGAGAGAGAGAGAGAGAGAGAGAGAGAGAGAGAAAGAGGGGGGGGGGGAGAACAACTATAATTGTCAAGAAAATCCCTGCCAAAGTATAAAGAGAAGTCTGTGAATAGTTAGATGAATGAGGAAAGTTCCGGATCAGATGATCTTAAAATGAAATTTGGGCAGAGTGTGAACACAGCGTATCGTAGCCATTGTTGTTGTTGTTGTTGTTGTTGTTGGTGTTGTTGTTGATGTTGTTGTTGTTGATGATATTGTTGTTATTATTGCTACTGTTGTTGTTGATGTTATTGTTATTATTATTGCTACTGTTGTTGATGTTGTTGCTGTTGTTGCTATTGTTGTTGTTGCTATTGTTGTTGATTTTGTTGCTGTTGTTGTTATTTGTTATATTTATATTATTCTTTTAAATACTAAACGTGAAGTGTGAGTAATAAACAATAACAATAACAATTATAACAGGTTTTTTATTTTGTACTTTATTTTGTTAGTTTTCTTTTCTGTATTTTTTTCTTATGTTTTTTGTTTTGTTCTTTTTTTTTGTTTTTTGTTGTTGTTTGAGGGGAGGGGGGGATTTATTGGAATGGTGATCCATAAGTCATGAAAAAGTGATTTCCCCTGAAGAATAATATTTCATCACACACACACACACACATACACACATGACCACACACGTACACCATCTCACCCATACACATACACATACACACACACATGACCACACACGTACACCATCTCACCCATACACACAAGACACACACACATATCCACAACGTGCACCATCTCACCCATACACACAACACACACACACATACACATGACCACACACGTACACCATCTCACCCATACACACAACACACACACACAGTCATACGCTACCACCAAACACACATACACAAGCTCACAAAAACAGAGTATGGTTTTGATATACACACACGTTCATGAATGTAGAGCTACACACACAGATATACATATGTATATAGGAATGTTAGGTAAGATTTAAAGTACACACACACACACACACACACACACACACACACGGTTTACTTACTTATTTTTCAGCAGATATTCTGGTGATAATTTATCAGAAAGTGTTTTTCTTTTTGTATATTTACTTCTAATTTTGGTACAGGGCAATTGCCCCGGGCCCCCTGCAGTGATGGAGCCCACTCGCGACGGTCGTAGTAATTTAGTTGTGCCCTCAGGCTGGGCTTTTTTAATTTTAGGATGGTTAGAATTTTTTAATTTAATACCTAATATGTATAACTTTTCAATTCTAATTATTCGCGCCAATTTCAAATCCCACCGAGGTCAACTTCCCTTTTCTTCCTTCCGGGGTCAATAAAATAAACTACTAGCTAATCACTAGTATAGATATAATCCACTTTCATACCTCCTCGGGTTACTGGACATTATATCAATTAAACAGAATAATTACTTTACATAATTGTTTCTACTTTTGGCACAAGGCCAGCAATTTCCCAGTACATTACTGGTACTTTGTTTTATCGACCCCGTAAGGATGAAAGGCAAAGTCAACCTCGGCGGGATTTGAACTCAGATCGTAAAGGGGCGAAACTATGCTGGAAAGCATGGCGTCCGACCCTCTACCGATACTGCCAATCCACCGCCTTAATTACTTTACATAATATTTACATAATTACTTTACATATTACCCAATATGTAATATTGTGTCATAATATTCCCAACCCCAGTCAGTCAAACGACAATACCAACTGAGAAGTGAAAAAAATTTTTTTTTTTAAATAGCTGGGATTTTTTTAACCATTTTTTTTTTTTTCATCCATTAGACAGAAATATTTATCCGTTGGAATTACCATATTTTAACTAAAAAATATAGACTAACAGCAGAGAAAGAAAGAATCTCGTGAGATATAGGCAACTGTGAAGAACTGAAGAGACCAGGCTGCAAATCGATTATTTAGAAGACAGCACCATTGATATTCAGACACTGGCGTACGGTATAACAATATTAAAGACTATATAATTACATTTAGTCAAATAAACGAATCTTTAAATCTCTGTAGATGTACATTTTTATGCTGAAAAGTTCCAACCTTAACTATTAAAATGATAATAATAAAATTAGAAGAACAAAAACAAAAAGAAAACATTTTATTGATTATCCCTCCCACCACCACCACCTCAACAGCAGCAACAGCAACAACAACAATAACAGCAACAACAGCAGCAATAACAGCAACAACAACCTCCTATTACAACTCTGAGTAATAACGTAATCATTTGAAATAAAATAAACCGCGGTAACATGTTTAATTTACCTGTGATATATATATATATATTTATATACACACATATATATATACACACACATATATATATACACACACATATATATATACACACACATATATACATACACATATATACATACATACACATATATACATACACATACACATACACACATACACATATATACATACACATATATATATACATATATATATACATATATATACATATATATACATATATACATATACACATATATATATACATACATAAGCGCGCGTGCGTATCATAGGTCTCTCTCTCTCTCTCTCTCTCTCTCTCTCTCTCTCTCTCTCTCTATATATATATATATACACACACACAATCTGTCGAAGCTCTGTGTAATATGAAATATTTTAAAGAAAGTCTAGGAATCCCAAACGTAGGCAAAACTATAACAACTGTCGGTTGCTATAAATAATTGCTTAGGAAATTGGGTAAAATACACTTATGGATGGGAAAATGTGACCAACAACATGTTCTCTTCTATAGGGATATCTTACCTGATTTATAGCAATCAACTATTGTTACAGCTTCTACTGCATTTGGGATTACTACATTTTCTTGAAAGGATATATACATATATATATATACACATCCCCAAAAAATGTATACAAAGTCTGTATACATATTTGGTGGACACCCTATATATATATATATATATATATATATATTTTAATATAGATGAGATTCTACAGGACTAGAACTGTTTCATTCTTTAGAAATCATCAGGAATCCTGATGATTTCTAAAGAATATATATATGTATGTATGTATATATATATATATGTATATATTCAGATGATGTACTACGATATTTAAATCCTGATGATTTCTAAAGAATGAAACAGTTCTAGTCCTGTAGAATCTCATCTATATTAAAACCTTTATACTCTGCTCTGTATTGAGTACCTTACTTACTGTGGTTACCTCCGATTCAACCCGGAATAACTTGCCTATATATATATAAATATATATATATATATCAATATATATATAAATATATTATATGTATATGTGTGTGTGTGTGTGTGTGGGGGGGGGGGGTGTGCCTAGAGAGAGAGAGAGAGAGAGAGAGATGTATGTATGTATGTATATATATATATATGTATATATTCAGATGATGTACTGCGATATTTAAACCTCTTTGATACCAACCGCCGATACTTCTGTATTACAAATTCTATAAGTATAGAGTTCATATTTAAATTCAAATTTTCCATCTTACCTTTAAGTGAAAAACTTTTGTTAAAATATGATATTTTAAACCACCCATATCCGGCCACAATTCTCACACCTTTTTCTGTTCAAACCAGCTGTAACCGGTCGCTCATACTGACGCTAAGGTATTGTTCTCAAAATAAATATCAAAATCTCATAGATTCGATATTATGTGAGATATTATGTAAGATAAAGCTTTTACCGTGAAAATACAATAGTAAATATTAAATATAGAGTAATGTAAATGCTAAAGGGTTAAGCTTCTGTTTACATTAAGGGTTAGATTCGCCTAAATTAGGGGAAATAAATAGAAAGCTAATTGATCGTCAATATAATTGTTTATCATTGCGGTAACATTTTAAAAAGGTTTCTTGTGATTGACCAACAGACAAACAGACAGACACGATTGTTCTATAAAGTTAAGCAGTTTGGTTCGGTTCCCAGATCTTAATTGATGGAAAAGTATCGGAAACAGATTTAAATGAACCTTACAATTTTATACAGCAACAATAACAACTACAACAAAAACCAAAAAATTAGTGTCAAGTCTTATTGTTGTTGCTATTAGTTTTATTGCTTTTATTTATTTTTTGTTGTTGTTGATTTTATGATTTTATTTATTTGTTTATTTGTTTGTTTTATGAGTTTGTTGTATTTATATTTTGGATTGTTTTTTCAATTGTTGTGTCAACGAAAAAATTAAGATATGACATGTTTAGGGTATCTTAGATCTTTCGTCTCTCCCTCATTTTGCTTCTTTTCTTCATTGTCTTCTTCATCATCTTCATCTCCTCGTCCTCCTCCTCCTTATTGTTAATGTTATTGTTGTTGTTGTTATTGTCGTGTCGTGTTCATCTATTAAACTTATGAGAAAATAGTCAATTTCCTTGGTTTGCGAGATAGATTAGACAGGAAAGATGGAATTGGTAATAATGGCGGTCCAAGAATCTATTGAAGTGGCTGAGAGAATCAGATATGGCAGCTGTGTGTGTGTGTGTGTGTGTGTGTGTGTGTGTGTGTGTGTGTGTGTGTGTGTGTGTGTGTGTGTGTGTGTGTGTGTGTGTGTGTGTGTGTGTGTGTGTGTGTGTGTGTGTGTGTGTGTGTGTGTGTGTGTGTGAATGCGTGTATTTTTATATGTACATACATATAAAAATATATATATACATACATGCATATGTATGTGTGAGTGTGAATGCTTCTGTTTATAAATGTGTGCGTGTGTGTGTGTGTGTGAGTGAATGCTTCTGTTTATAAATGCGTGCGTGCGTGCGTGCGTGTGTGTGTGTGTGTGTGTTGAATAACGTTTGTCATCGATGTTTCTTAGCCGAACTTTACGTCCGTCAGTCGAACCCATCAAATCCGTCACTCGCATTCGTGTAAGACTTGGTATTATGTACCATACTATTGCTCAGAGGTTTAGGTACCCACACAGGCACCCTCTCAAGCCTCCCTCCCCATTTCAAACAACAATAACAACAACAACAATAATCATATCAACATCAACGATATCAACCGCAACATCAACAACATCAACACTATCAGCAACAACATTAACCAACATGGCGTCAACGTTAGCTATTATGGCGACAAAACAAACAGAAATAAGCTGATGTCTTTATGGTGAAGACATTTCTAAAATTATGAAGATTATACAATGTCAACGGCATTCCTTACTGACATTTCATGTGCTGTTATCTGGCTTATGTGGAATGAAGGATCTGGAATTGGTGAGGAAGCAGGTTCGCTTCTTCCTTTGTGTGTTAGCTAGAAGGGAGCTAGGGACGATGTGAACACAACAATGCATTGACAAGTAACTGACATGGAGGTACGAATGCCGAATATGAAATCCAGCTGAGAGCTAAATAAAAAACCGCAGACATAATTAATAATAATAATAATAATAATAACGAGGAGTGGGAAGACGAGAAGAAGAAGAAGAAGAAGAAGAAGAAGAAGAAGAAGAAGAAGAAGAAGAAGAAGAAGAAGAAGAAGAAGAAGAAGAAGAAGAAGAAGAAGAAGAAGAAGAAGAAGAAGAAGAAGAAGAAGAAGAAGAAGAAGAAGAAGAAGAAGAAGAAGAAGAAGAAGAAGAAGAAGAAGAAGAAGAAAAGGTGTAGATTTAGATAAATATTCTTTGTGCCCCCCCCCCTCCTAACCATATGGTATTATAGTAGTGGGTGGTAGGGGATGTCTGTGTGTCGGTAGGTATCTGGGTTACTATAGCAACCATCATGTATGACACACACTTATGTACTCTGGCAGGCCTTGAACAAACTTTTCAAATGTTTCAGAGAAAATTCTGAAACTACACCCTCCTTTCATTATTGTTGTTGTTATAATTATTATTAGGGCAGTGGGTTGGCAGAATCGGTAGAGCGTCGGACACCATGTTTTGAGGCATATAGTTGCGTCCCTTTACGTTCTAATTTGAAATCCAGCTAAAGTTAGCTTTGTCATTCATCCTTACGGAGTTGACAATATAAAGTACCAGTAATACACTGGAGTAGATTTAACCGACTCCCTCTTCCTTTCAAATTACTGGTCTTTTGATATGAATGACATATACATAAACATATCAAACATTAAAAGAGGAGGTAATTTTCTCAGACCCAACGGTATAATGTGGATGTAAGTATAATGGTGATATTAGGGAGCAAAATACAATGATTTTATCAAATATATTTCTTCATATTTCAAAGTAAAGTCCTTCTTTATGATGAGACCCGTCCCAAAGTAACTACTATATTCAGACATCGTACATATATGATTAAATTGATCAAATGTGCCCTTCATTTTTAAGAACAGTATTGTCGTTGATATAAGTAAGATCTGACTACTATTTCTAGCAAGTTGGGTGACTATGAAGAGGGTTTATTGTTGGCTACAGTGTTGAGGGTTGAAACAGATTCTAACTGAAGTAATCAAAGTCAGATTAGAAAACAACTAACAATTACTGTTACATTTTAGCAGATTTCAGTAGATAGGTTCTTAAGAGCAAGTGAAACATTAACAGCGGGGGCCTGAAAGATATCGTATTTTATATTCTGTTACATGTTCCTTCCAAGTACTTATTTTATAGCACAATTTATTACAGATATAATCATTCTTAGAAATAAACTCACGCTAAAGAACCACTGTAAAGGGAAAGAATCCAACAAGACTGTGTGTGTGGCCATCTTGTATCCACGTGCTATATTATCAAGGTATGTGTGTGTCTGTGTTTAAGTACCATGAATACACAGAACTTTCAACTGAACTTTCAAGAATCCTACTACCTCTACTCTATTACTGATGTGGTCTGGTTCAATCAACTTCAGTCGTTTTCAGTCATCTCCTCTGTGACACTGTTGTTACTACTACTGCTGCTAATGCCACTACTGCTGCTGTTGCTGCTACTGTTGCTACACATACCAAATACCCTAGATAATATCCAGCTCATCTTCCAACATCAGAACTGTAAACGCCCTTTCTTTTTACCGTTTAGTTGAGGAGGTGAAGAACAGAGCTTACAACTCCTTTTTTGTGCTGTGGGGTCTCCGGGAGTGTTGAGAGGAAGTAAATAAACTAATAAGTAATTAAGGAAGAAGGGGGGGGTGAAGTATGTAAGGAAGGAAAGAAGAAAGGAAGGATAGTATGGAGGAAAGAAGGGAGGGAGTGGAAAGGATGGAAGGATGGAAGGAGGTTATCCTCAAACCGGAAACCTAACCGCTAAAGAGACCCCAAAATCAGGTGATGATTTGAAGTCCAGTGACAGATAAGGTCAATCTCACAAGAACTTAGAAGACAAAGTCCAAGAATATTAGCAAAGATTCGGGTACTATCACTCCATAATGGTACAGCTGACGAGTATTTTTGACAAGCAACTAAGATTTCAATTCTTCCGATGAGAGAATGGTTTACGATAGAATATGAAGAAAAAGTGATCGATTCTTGAGCTATGTATTGCTCTAGAGATTAGTGAGAAGTACCAGACATGTGACGGGTGCTCGTGGTTTTGAAGGCTTGATATCTTAACTTAGTGGTCATATACTGTGATATATTGCTGCCGTTTATCTCGAGCCTCCTAAGATCAAAGACAATCTAATCGTGAATATCACGTCATGTAGAGATACCCATGGCTACCTCTGTAGGGCCTTATGTGAGAGAAATACATATATTTCGCAAGTAGTACATCTAAAACCAAGGTCGACAACTTCAACATCAACAAAACATTGAAAGAAGAAATACCAAGTGGATCCCTGTGACAAATCTATTCTGAAGAGACATTGTGAGGTACTGCCAATCAGGTGAGTAGCATTAATTAAAGGTGAGGTGAACTTGATCCAGTCGGGTGAGTTGCATTAATTAAAGGTGAGATGAACATGAACCCAAGCAGGTGAGTAACATTAATTAAAGGTGAGGTGAATTTGATCCAGTCAGGTGAGAAGCATTAATTTATCCAAAACAAAAATCGAAACCGTTTCCTTCACACAAATAAGCAAAATATTACTGTTTATGTATTTATGTGTCTGTACTTTTTTTAGGCGGTGTGGGGTGCTAATTCGGCCTAACTCTTTGCGAGGGAGGGTAAAGCTAAAATTAATTCTGTGTCGACAAACATATGCAGTATTTTAATTATAAGAGATGTCACGGTTGACATAATGTCTTCATAGTTAAAGTTAAATGATGCAAAAGGTTCTGAGTTAATCGGAAAGCCTTATTAGGAAACATCGTTTTAGGAGGAATATAACCATCCCATCACTTCCGTTCCCTTCTTAGGGGTTTGTTGTTTAATAGAATGTAATGTACGACCACCAATATAATGATTTCTTCTCGTATTGATGTTGTTGTTATTGCTGGTGCTGTTATTGTTGTTGTTGTTGTTGCTGTTACTGTCGTTGTTATTGTTGGTGCTGTTATTGTTGTTGTTGTTATTGCTGGTGCTACTGTCATCGTTGTTGTTGTTGCTGTTATTGTTGTTGTTATTGCTGGTGCTACTGTCGTCGTTGTTGTTGTTGCTGTTATTGTTGTCGTTGGTGTTGTTACTGTTACTGTTGTTGTTGTTGGTGCTGTTGTTACTGTTACTGTTGTTGTTGCTGCTGGTGTCGTTGTTGTTACTGGTAATGTTATTACTGTTGTCGTTGTCGTCGTTGCTATTGTTGTTGTTACTGCTGGTGTTATTGCTGGTGTTGTTGTTGTTGGTGTTACTTAACAAGCCAATATATGTCTTAAGGCTTCTCTTGGAGATTTACATATGAAGACAAGAGAAAGAAAGAAGAACCAATACTTCCGTTCGTTCCATTTCAAGAAATATCCAGGTTGTAAACAGGATGTTAATTATATATATGTCTGTGTGTATATATACACATGGACGCATTGTAAGTGTGTGTGTGTGTGTGTGTGTGTGTGTGTGTGTGTGTGTGTGTGTGTGTGTGTGTGTGTGTGTGTGTGTGTGTGTGTGTGTGTGTGTAAACAGGCTTACCAAAACATGTATATACACTTTGATTAGAATGCTGTTGAAGTGTGTATACATTTTTGGGACACCCTGTATATATATATATATATATATATATATATACAATACACACACACATATATATATATATATATATATATATAATACACACACACATATATATATATGTGTATGTATGTAATATGTAAGTATATATGTATGTATATATGTATGTATATACATGGACGCGTGGAAGTGTTTATGTGAATGTGTGTTCGTATGTAAGAGTGTATGTGTATGCATGTGTGCGTACGTGTAAGTGTGTGGACATGCATGTATGTGTGTGCACGTGCATGTTTAATTGTGTATGTTGCGAGAAGAATTTGTTTTGTTTTTTTTTAAATACATAAACAAGCAATTGCATTTCAATCAGTTTCTGCTCCAACAACTTCCGGAAATCCATGGCTGACATTTGTAATGGAGGACTGGACACCAGGATACATGGACATGGTTCTTCCTGGCTTTACAACCGATTGATGGTGTACACTCACATAGCCACTGAATCGTATCTCACAGACACAGAGAGAGAGAGAGAGAGAGAGAGAGAGAGAGAGAGAGAGAGAGAGAGAGAGAGAGAGAGAGAGAGAGAGAGTGTGTGTCGCGTTCAATCGGGGGTAAGCACAGTTAGTAAAGTACTCAATACATTAGTAGAGTATAAACATCATGTTTAATATAGAAATGGCTTCTACAGGACTAGAACTGTTTCATTCAAAATAAATCATCAGGAAAACATTATATATATATTTTTCTTCCTCATAATCGTCTCTTTCTCCCTGTTTTCATATATATATATACTGTATATATACATATATATATATACAGACATATATATATATACATATACATATACACATATATATATATATACATATACATATACACATATATATATATATACATATACATATACACATATATATATACATATATATACATATACATATATATACATATACATATATACATATACATACATATATACATATATACACATATACACATATATACATACATATACATATA
>OZ024748.1:7364542-7367042 GCA_964016885.1 Eledone cirrhosa
TATATATATATATATACCCTATATATATATATACCATATATATATATATTATATATATTATATATATATATATATATATATATACATAGGGAGTGTAACTTGGAGTTACTGCAGGTTCACCCGGATGAGCACTCGATGTTTAGGTTCACTTCTGTGGTGAGGTGTAGACCTATACAGAGTGTAATATATTGAAAGGATAACAAGGACGATTGGTTACTCCTTCATTACATTTATTGGTAGGTGACGCGCGTTTGGCCACTGATCAGCTCAAGGTTCGATCTGTATCGATCTTACCCGACTCTATAATCGGCAGCTCGACGGACCCTTTGGCATTTTAAAGGGTCCGTCGAGCTGCCGATTATAGAGTCGGGTATAAACGCGCGTCACCTACCAATAAATGTAACGAAGGAGTAACCAATTGTCCTTGTTATCCTTTCAATATATATAATATATATATTATATATATTATACTTATATTATATATATATTATATATATAAAAATGAGCGGAACAAGCAAACATAAAACAATATTTTAAATAAATTAAAATACGAGTTAAATATTCACCTGTTCTAATGCTGTTACCGAGGGTTTCGCTTATCAAAAGATTATATATATACATATATGTATAGTGTTATTTCGTAAATCTATTGGCGCACACACACATAAATTATATATATTATATATATATAATTGTTTCTACTTTTGGCACAAGGCCAGCAAATACCCAGTGTATTACTGGTACTTTATTTTATCGACCCCCGTAAGGATGAAAGGCAAAGTTAACCTCGGCGGGATTTGAATATATACATTATTATATATATATAATAATGTATATATATACATTATTATATATATATATAATAATGTATATATATACACACATACACAAATTTATTTATATATATAGATTCCCGAATTGTGTGTAGGGTAAAGACAGTTAAAAAACGTACTCGATACATTGGTAGAGTATAGGCATCATGGCAGTATCGGTAGAGGGTCGGACGCCATGCTTTGACGCATAGAGTTACGGCCCTTGCGATTCTGAGTTCAAATCCCGCCGAGGTTAACTTTGCCTTTCATCCTTACGGGGTCGATAAAATAAAGTACCAGTAATACAATGGTTAATTGCTGGCCTTGTGCCAAAAGTAGAAACAATTATTATATATAGAAATAATTTCTACAAGCGGTCGGATTAATATATATATATATATATATATATATATATATAGATAGATAGATAGATAGATAGATAGATAGTTGTACGTATAATTTATGTATGTGTGTTAGTATGTGTGCGTGTGACCATATGAGAGTGCGTGTATGTTTATATTTGTAAAGGTGTGTTTATTTATAAAGGCGTGTGTTTTTTTTTTGGGGGGGTGAGGTTACGGCGTGTCTCTATTTGTAAATGTGTTTGTATATTTGTAAAGTTGTGTGTGTAAAGGTGTGTGTATATATTTATAAATTATAAAGAAATATGTACTCACTTATACTGTCCATGGAATAATTAGTTATTGTATATCCTACAAAAATCAGGCACAACTTTCGCCGAAGAGATCCCCAAACTTTCATGGCATCCCTTCAAATATCAGTTATATTTATAACATATGTGTCTCCTGTCACAAGTTTAAGATTTGTGCCTGTTACAAATGATACATTTTTCTTCGTTTGCAGGAAGTATGTTAAGAAAGAGTGTTAACCTTTTTTCAAATCATAGTTTTATATTTTCACGAGTTTCCTCTAAGAAGAGAAGCTTGATGCGGTATTTATATTTCGAAATGTGCCACTTTCATAGTTAACGTCACTGGAATATTTCCCAGGGATGTCTTCCGAATGAAGAACATATAGTTAAGTGCTGGCAAAGGTATTTAATGTAGAGAAGTGTAACAAAATTTTTAATCAATTCAAATTACACGCGAAATTGGGGGTAAAACCCCAACATTATTCTATGATTTTTTTTAGAAGAAACATATCTAAATATTGTTATATTAGGGGAGGGTCATGTTGTTCTAAGATTGCCAGAAAAATATAGTAAAACACACTCACAGTTTGGTTTGGTTTTTGCTTCAGTATATCTTTACGGTTTCATATAAAAAAAAAACGTTGCAAAACAAATACATATCCGACATATCTAAATAGATATATGAAATGTTGTTGTTGTCGTCGTCATTGGTTATCCCTGGGTAAGCACTGCTATAATGAAAGCTATTACAGTCATAACCGTTTCCTCATTTTCTTTTCTTTTGTACCAGTAATCACATTATCTGACGTTTCCTCCGTTTCTTTTAAAAAGACAGGATTTAATGTGAGGGAGGTTCGGCTACAATTAACAACAGAGTGTTCCTTAATGTAGACCCTCCTTCAATGGCTCCAGGAATTGTAGGGTAACACCCTAGTGAAATCTAAGTACGAACATTCAACATGTGTCGGTTACTTTGTTGCAATGGATTGGTACAAAGCCAACGGATGGAAATTTCGTATTTCTCATGCAACACCCC
>OZ024748.1:7394542-7399542 GCA_964016885.1 Eledone cirrhosa
TACGTTGAGTTCTTTCCACAACATTACATCTGACCACACAGAAAGACCAGTTCTATCCAGTGGTGAACCAACAAACCCAAATATATATATATATATATATATACTTATTTACATGTTCAATATATAGAGTTATGTGTATAATATATATATATATATATGTACTTACAAACATACAAAGTGTGTGTATGTATACATGCAGAAATATATGAAAATATATATTTATAAACATAATATATACATACGTTTTGATATATATATATATATTATAAATATATAAAAAAATAAGGGTTTCTCTGAACAGAAGAACATCTCGACGAGTTACCTCTGCTTGGCCCACTTATATATCCTATAGTTCTCTTTTTACCCAAACCAAAAGCCCCAGATTTAGACAAACTAACTCACATATGTACACTTACAAAACTATAAACACACAGACACACACATGTACAGATATACAGTTGTAGACTTACCAGATACTGACGGACAGTGAGTTCCTAAGGAAAGTTACCATGCTGTCCTACTATATTTAATGAAACTAGAACTACCAATCTATAAACAGATGTTGCAATGTTCTTAATTCACCTCAATCATTGACCTTACAAATATTATAAGTACACCCAATATTTATCAGTTCAATATATATATATACATACATATATATATATATATATATATATATATATATATATATATATATATATATATATATATATATATATACATATATATATATATACACATATATATATATATGTATATATATATACATATATATATATATATACATATATATATATATATATATATATATATATATATATATATATATATATATACATATATATATATATATATATATATGTATATATATATATAACGAAGGAAGCGTGGTAAGGAACCAGGTGGACCATAACGCACCAGAGTACACGATACTATGGGTAGTAGAGTGGGTAATGGGAAAAGAGTGAGGATCCCGACGGCTGAGCTCCGGCTGTTTCGACAGCTCTTTCTGAAATAGCTGTTGAAACGGCCGGAGCTCAGCCGTCGGGGGGCCTGACTCTTTTCCCATATATATATATATATATATATATATATATATATATATATATATATATATATATATATACATACATATATATACACATACATATATATACATACATATATATATATATATATATATATATATATATATATATATATATATATATATATATATATATATATATATATATATATGCTAAGCGATTTGTTGAAATTTCTTTAGCTTCTTCAATTCATTCCCACAGTTGACATTCTGCCTCTCACGCTGTATTTCATTTGTCTGTTAAAACTGATTCAACAACACAGAAAGAAACATTATAGCTTAAATATAATTTGAACAAATATCGTTTACAAATCTCTACGTTGAGCGTGTATCAGCGATATATGAATTGAGGCGGTATTTAAGGCGTGGCAGTCGAGTCAAGTCGATTCCTATAAGCAGGTGTGTCACTGCCGCCAATCTTGTCAAATACAATGACTGCTTGACTGAAAATGTCGCCGGCTATAGGTTGATGTTTACCCATTCGTTACCGTATTTCGAACGAAAGACACTGCCTGTATATATATTTCAAATGATTTTGAAAGTAATAAAATATATATATAAAAGTAGAAATTAAAACATTAATATTAATATAACTTATATTTTCATTAATAATTTGATATTTAAAACAATATTTTACCGTATTTCAATTGAAAAACACTGTCTATATATATTTCAAATGATTTTCAAAGTAATATATATATAAGTAGAAATTTTTAAAAATGTAATAGTAATATAATAACTAATATTTTGATTAATAATCTCATATTTGAAGCAACATTTAATAAATATTTTAAAAAATATATTATAATGAAAGCAAAATTTGTTTTCGCTCTAGCATAGTGGATACGTAAATGCATTCGTGAGTTTTATATCTAATAATTGTTTATAATTTTGGCACAAAGGCCAGCAACTGGTATTTATTTTATCGACCCCGTGAGGATGAAAGGCAAAGTTAACCTCGGCGGGATTTTATATCTAATTTTATATCTAATAATGATAATAATATTATAATAATATTATTAATATCCGATTCGTTTGCACGCAAACATTGTTTTAGACGACTATCGTTTTGTTTTAACATAGAACAAAAGGACCTTACTGGTACTTTATTTTACGACCCTGTAAGGATGAAAGGCAAAGCTAACATCGGTGGCATTTCAACTCAAAATAGTTGTAAATAAACTTCTTCGACCATCGCTGCTGGGGCTCCCCACTATAGGAGACCTGGGGCAATTGCTCCCTTTGCACCATCCCATTAAATCCGGCCCTATGCTCAAGGACACTAGGCGCCGCCAATAATCGAAATCAGCGTCTTACAATCGTCACCCTCACATCCTAACCACTAAGCCACGTTCCTTCACATATAAACTATATATTATCGCTGTATATAATTAGAATACTGCTCGCTAATTTGATCAAACGAATCTCAACGATGCCGTATGATGAAACTGCATTCCATACAAACGTGAACGTTTACAACAATGTGCTGGCATTTAGTAGTTTCAAAGAAATCACAGAGCGAAACCGAATGATGGATTCCACCATTTTCAGTAAATAGAAACACATTGATAATGCAAAAACCTCCCCGCCGGACATAAGTACTAATATATCTTTATTCTAAACTTTCTTAAAATAAGTTTTTCTACGCTACCATACTTCCACTTATACATGAGCATCAATTAATAACAAGGAAATATTTATTTAATTAGAATCTCCCGCACACAACCGATAGAACACGGAAATGAGTTTGTCACTCTCAATGTGTATATTCGGTCAAAGGTAACTCCTTGGAGAAAATCATTTCTATAAGCAGCCACTGCTATAATCTAACATTAACCATAAAAAAAACTTAGGTTATATAAATATGATTGCCAATAATTTAAAGAACCGATTCTGAAACATAAAACTACAGGTTTAGCACATCATAGGAACCAGAACTGGGTCCAATCCTAAATTAGCAACGCGTACGAATTTTTGAAGAATAGCAACACACACACCATATCATTAGAGGTAAGATGTGGTAACTGGAATTGATGGGAAAAGAATAAAGCACAATGCCAAATTATGGGTTCTGATTTAGGCATAAAATACTATTGTGAAATGGGAAAGTCGATTAATTCGTTCCCAGTGCATTACTGGTACATTATTTTATTAAATCCCATAAGGTATAAAAGTAAAGCTAGCCTCGACAGGATTTGAACTCAAAAGGTAAAAAGACGTAATCATATACATGTATATATATATATATATATATATATATATATATATATATAATATATATATATATATTTCGTTTCTGAATTTGTTTAGCAAGATTCTTTATCTGAAAACGTGTGTTGAAACCGATATTGTTATACTTTGGGAGGGTCATGTTGCCAATAAGAAACACACGCACCAGTTGCTTTCACTTCAATTTATTATAAATTTCCGGTTGGCTGGTTGGTTCCACAACCGGACGGTTGTTCACATATTGTCAAAGTTCTTTCGTCACACATTATGTGACCTCTTCAGTGACTGGGGATTCTTTTCTTTGTTTTGTGCCTCTCCTTTGTTCTGTCCTACGCTATCTTGTTTTATATATATATATATATATATATATATATATATATATATATATATATATATATATATATATATATATATATATATATATATACATATATATATTTATATATACATATATATATTTATATATATATATATATATATATATATATATATATATATATATATATATATATATATATATATATATATATTTATATATATATATATATACATATATATATTTATATATATATATATATTTATATATATATATATATATATATATATATATATATATATATATACATATATATATTTATATATATTTATATATAAATATATATATATATTATTATATATTTATATATATATATATATATACATATATATATATATATACATATATATATATTTACACACATACCTACGCACATTCATACAATGTATACATATATATATATGTGTGTGTGTGTGTGTGTGTGTGCGTATAGCATTCTTATATATATATATATATATATATATATATATATATATATATATACAAAAAAAAAGAATTAAAACAAAACCTTAAAAGTAAACATGTAAATCATAGGTTGAGGGATGAATCAAGTTATTTCACGTTGAGGCACGAGAAATTGTCTGATTCTGTTCTGTAAGTTAACAGTTCCGGGCAACTCTGCTATTTATGTAAGAGTGAACAGAGAACGGTTGAGTGGTAGACTGAAGGTCGGGAATGTTGTTTTGTCTACACCAACATATGATCTTCATTTACTAATTATTACTATGGTATGTACTCATGAGATAGTCATGTACTTATCTAGTTTGATTCTAACTCTCTTACATAAACATTTAGTTGCATCTTCACCCACAAATACACGCATAAACAGACACACAAACTGACATATATTCATACAAACTGACATATATTCATACGTACATACACACGCACACCCAAACAACCAGTGATGACTTAAAATGGTGTACACTGTGTGTATGTGACTATATATTTGTATATACAAACACACACATATATATGTATGTGTGTGTATATACACACACACACATATATATACACATATATATATATACACACACACATATATATATATTTATATATATATATATATATATGATTGTATGTTCATGTCGATATAATTATATATATGTAAGTGAGTGAATGTCTAGGAAAGACTTAATTTCTTTTTAGTCTGTAACCAAAATCTTAAACATCTCATCGGCTTTTAATCTTTTGCCAGGTTTTAATTATTAATTAAGAAAACATATTTAAAGAGTAAACCTTTCTTTAACCAATATTAATTAAGTATAATTAACCACAGGTGTTTTTTACATTTAGCTTTTAACAGTA
>OZ024748.1:7407042-7409542 GCA_964016885.1 Eledone cirrhosa
TATCAATTAAAATGTAGAGATCTAGATTAGGCTGACAAGACCAAATAGACCAAAACTTATGTCCATATTGTCATTTATGTACAAAAAAAGCCGACCCTATCATGTAATCTTCTATTATTTACTTTCAATTATTAGACTGTGGCCATGCTGGGGCTCAGCTTTAAACCTTTCCCTAATTTTATAACTCTTTTCCAGAAATGATTTCCTAATTTTTCCAAGTCGACAGTAATTTCTACTAGAATTCTTTCAGTAAATCACAATTTACCATCATTTTCTAAATTATTTCCCTTAGCTCTTTTCTTTATCCTTGCAGATTATTTTTTTTTTGTCAAAATGTTATATATATATATATATATATATATATATATTTTTATTTATTCTGAAATCACTCCACCAGTCTAGAGCCTGCATTCTGTTGACGAGGTCAAATAGATAGAAACTATTGTTCACAGGAGATTCTTGACTGCAGACAAAATAACATTGATCTTACACTAAACCAATAAATTGCATTGATCAATTTATCTTGAATACTTGAATATCTTAAAATTGTCTTCCTTGAAATATATAGCTAGGATTTTCTCCTTGAAAGAAATTATGCATTTACTGTGTGCACCATTGAACACATCACACCCACTGTGTATGTGTATATATATATATATATATATGAATGTATGTATGTATGTATATATATATATATATATGAATGTATATATGCATGTACATATATATATATATATATGAATGTATATATGTATGTATATATATATATATATATATGAATGTATATATGCATGTGTATATATATATATATGAATGTATATATGCATGTATATCTATATATATATATGAATGTATATATGTATGTGTATATATATATATATATATATATGAATGTATATATGCATGTATATAAATGTCAGGTCACCAGTTGGTGCTACTGGTAACATGTATCCCAGTACAACCTGTCTCATGGTCGGGTTGTTGGGGACTAAACTGGCAACCCCACCAAGGTTTCTTGGTGAGGAGGGTGACTTTGGACATCCTGCAGGACTAAAAACAAAACCTGTCAAAGGGCAAAGGAGCTCTTAAGAGTCAATGGCCATCCAAGATCACGGGGAGAGATGACCCCTGAGCCTTTGTCAAGGCAGAATTCTAGGAGAAGGAAAACTCTGATATAACACCTGCAACCCTGATGGTATCCAATGATGTTGACTTGTTCTTCTTTTTGGTAAATATCATCTTGGTTAAGAGAGTGGGACTGGCTTTGTGCAGTGCCTTTGCTCACTATAAAAGGTTCACGGCACAGGCATTGCTTTATATCTGGAGATCTCTCTGCACTTGTCGTCACATGGTACCATGGGCCCAGCACTATGTATTAATAATTGTCACAAGTGTAGTGTTTGTACCAGAGTTTTCAAGTCGCTGGCTGGACTAAAAAGTCACATTCGTTCAGCGCATCGGTAGGGGTTATCCTACATGGATATAAAGTAGTGGCGGTACTCGAAAAACGAGTTGGCAGCCACCATATAAATTCTACAGTCATTTTAACAGTTTTATATTCCTCAGCCGAGGGTCTGTGGCCATGCTGGAGCACCACTATTACTGTTATTAGACAATTAACAGCGTTCTTTCTTTGGTTGACATTTATCAATGAGGAATGTGTATTGCTCTTTTTATTGTTGCTTGGTATGATATGGTCTTTTCTGCGATTCCACCTGCTTCAGGAAGGTATTTATATACACACAGTGTAGATCTCTCATACTTTTCCTGCAGGATATGGAAAGAATTTGAAAATTAGAAGCAACACATGCTCCTAATTCTAGATGCATAATAATAAGAGGGTGTATGTACGAATAATTAATACATATATATATATATATATATATATATATATATATATATATATATAGAGAGAGAGAGAGAGAGAGAGAGAGAGAGAGAGAGAGAGAGAGAGAGAGAGAGAGAGAGAGAGAGATGGCTAGAATATTAGACGAGAAATATTTTCTGTGTATGTGTGTAAATATATATATATATATATACATATATACAAGATATATATATATATATATATATATATATATATATATATATATATATATATAATTGTTTCTACTTTGGGTACAAGGCCAGCAATTACTCAATACATTACTGGTACTTTATTTTATCGACCCCGTAAGGATGATAGGCAAAATTAACCTCGGCGGGATTTGAATATAATTGGTGTTGGATGCTCAAAGCGTCCGTATGGGGTAGGCCGTTTGAGCACTCGATGCTCTCATAGAGCAGAGTATGATATCACAGAAAAAAAGAGAATCAGTGTTGCGACGAATGGAATTTATTTGGACATATTACAATCGTTTCTCTGGCGACCAGCTCGAAGCATAATCGATGTGATGATCGAACCTGACTCTGAAATCGCAAGGTCCATAAATACGTTTTGATTCTACGAAGCAGATTTTCCTTTATAGGAAAATCTGCTTCGTACAATCACATCGATCGT
>OZ024748.1:7422042-7424542 GCA_964016885.1 Eledone cirrhosa
GAATGTACTGGGTGTATTATATAATGAATAATAATGAAATTATTGTGTACAGTGCTCAGATGCACCTGTAGGCCTCAAGTGTTGGTCTTGATTCAGTATATATTAAAGCATGGTAAAGGTCAGTCGTAGATGCATCAAATTTGCTTTGCAATCATTAACTTCCGGGTTCGACCCCTCTATGTGGTATTTTCCTCAAGTGCCATTTACCACAGACACGGAGTGATCCATGATTAGTGAGAAAAATTCTGGTAGATGAAAACTGTTTGGAAGTCCATCAGATGTATTGTACCTATCACATCTGAATCTCCCTGAGAATATAGTTAAGGGAACACGTATCTGTGGAATGATTAGCTACTTATATATTTAAAAACTGAAATATGTATTGGGGTTTTTATAATTCATATAAAATGGTTTCTGATTTCATCACAAGACCAACAATATAAAGTGGTGCCCCAGCATGGCCACAGTTTAGTAGAGGAATACACGATTTGGCAGAAGGTCACACAAATTGATGAAGGACAGGAAAGATGAAATTTATTGATCTCTAAAATATCAATACCAATACAATATATATATGGGGATCAATCAAGAAAATATCGAACATAATTACACAAAGGGACGTGAATACAATCAATGGTGATGATGATGATGATCATCATCACCATCACCACCATCATCGTGATGAGGACGACGACGATGGTGAAGATGATAATAGTGACGGTGATGATGATGATGGTGGTGGTGGTGGTTGGGATGGTTGTGATGATGGTCATGATGGTGGTGATGATGGTCTAGATGATGATGATGATGATGATGGTGGGGGGGGGGGTTATAATGGTGATAATGGTGATGATGGTGGTGATGATAGTCTAGATGAGGATGATGGTGATGATGGTGGTGATGATGGTGATAATGGTGATGACGATAGTGATGATGGTGATGATGGTGCTGAAGCTGGTGTTGATGATGGTGATGATGATGGTGATGATGGTGATGACGAGGATGAGCAGGAGGTGGAGGAGGAGGTGAAGAATGGTGAAGATAATAAATTTGATAAGATAGGAAAATAGTAAACATTAGTACAACAACAACAACAATAACAACAAAAATATAAAAAAATACCAGAAGACAAAGAAATGATTTATTTCATTTATATATATATATATATATATATATATATATATATATATATATATATATATATATATATATATATATATAAATATATATATATATATATAGTATACATATATATATATATATATATAAATATATATATATATATATGTATATATATATATATATATATATATATATAGTACATACATATATATATATATATATATATATATATATAGTACATACATATATATATATATATATATAGTATATATATATATAGTATATATATATATATATATATATATATATATATATATATATATTTATATATATATATATATTTATTAAAATATAGTACATTTATATATATATATATATATATATATATATATATATATATATATATATATATATATATATATATATATGGTACATATTTATTAAAATATAGTACATATATATATATATATATATATATATATATATATATATATATATATATATATATATATATATATATATATATATATTAAATTCAAATATTAGTAAAATAGATGTTCTTATGATCAATTAAATTATATTATACATATTTCAGAGGTACTGAGTTTGATCACAAGAACATCTATTTTATTAATATTTGAATTTAATATTAATAACTCTGGAAAATATCCTGGCTGTAGAGTGCTTTCAATCTACTGTAAAACTCATTCTTTGATGTACTCATTGAATCTTGTTTAACTCTCTAATATATATATATATATATATATACTATATAGAATTATATAGTGTATATATATATATATATATATGCACACTATAGATGTATATATATACACAGTATATATATATATATATATATATATATACACTATAGATGTATATATATATATATTATATATATATATACATCTATAGTGTATATATTATATATATATATACATCTATAGTGTATATATATATACTATATATATATATATATATATATATATATATATATATATATACTATATATATACATATATATATATATATATATATATATATGTATATATATATATATATGTATATATATATATATATATATATAAATATATATATGTATATATATTTATACATATATGTATATCTGTGTGTGTGTGTGTATGTGTGTGTGTGTGTGTGTGTGTGTGTATAAATTTACGTGTTGGTCAGAATGTCTAAATATAAATATGTATGTGTGCAAATATGACTGCCTGACTGTGTATGTATGTGTGTGTTTAAGTCTCTGTGTGTCTGAGTGTATGTATGTGTGTGTGTATGTGAGTCTGTGTATATGTATGTATATGTGTGTGTGTGTAAGGGGAGGTAAACAAGTTGACAATTAATAATTATTACCAGA
>OZ024748.1:7437042-7439542 GCA_964016885.1 Eledone cirrhosa
GGAGGGAAGAGACAGAAGGTGACAGAATACAAAAGAAAGAAGAAGGGTGATGATGGTGGTGACGATGATGATGATGATGATGATGATGATGATGATGATGATGATGGTGGTGGTGATGATGATGGTGGTGGTGATGATGATGATGATGATGAGGAGGAGGAGGAGGAGGAGGTGCCGTGTAATAACGACATGATTAGTCACATGTTAAACAAGATTGCGAGTGGCCAAAGAAATAGAAACGTATAAGCATACACACACACACACAGGTACATGCCCACAAGCACACACACACACACACACACACAGAGGTACATGCCCACAAGCACGCACACACACACAGGTACATGCCCACAAGCACGCACACACACACAGGTACATGCCCACAAGCACGCACACACACACACAGAGGTACATGCCCACAAGCACACACATACACGCACACACAGGTACATGCCCACAAGCACACACATACACACACATAAATAAATACACACATACATACAAATATATCTATCTATCTATATATATATATATACATATATATAATTGTTTCTACGTTAGGCACAAGACCAGCAATTACCCAGTGCATTACTGGTATATAATGCTGTCCAATTTAGACAAAGGTCAGCAGTTTTAAGAGCTTGATAAACTCAATGAAATCGACCCCAGTACTTTACTGGTACGTTAAAGAGCCGGAACAAATAGTGTTATATATTTGTCCGATATTCTAACAATTCTGCCAATCAATCGATATTAATCGATAAATATTAATTCTTTCTAACATTGGTACAAGGCTGGCAGTTTCTTCGAATGTTGTGGGTGAAGAGGAATTGATGAAATCGAGTCCAGTACATTACTGGTACTGGTACTTTATTTTATCGACCCTGTAATGATGAAAAGCAAAGCTAAATTCGGCGGGGTTTGCACTCAGAACGTAAAGGGCCATAACTTTATGCCACCAAGCATGTTATCCGACTCTCTACCGATTCTGCCAATCCAAAAATAATAAATCACCTTTACATTACTCCATTACCAAAGGTGGACAAATTATAATTATGTCTTGTAAACATTGGACTTCATCTTATTTATTGGCAATATTTGAAATTTCTTTATTTCTTATTATTTGATGTATTTATTTATTTATTTATATTCCTGTTCATTTATTAATATTTATCTATAACCTCCTCTCTCTCTCTCTCTCTCTCTCTCTCTCACTCTCTCTCTCTCTCTCTCTCTCTCTCTCTCTCTCTCTCTCTCTCTCTTCCGTCCCCTTACTCCCTCTCTCCAGTAGTAGTAGTAGTAGTAGTAGTAGTAGTAGTAGTAGTAGTAGTAGTAGTAGTAGCAGTAGTAGTAGTAGTAGTGAAGAAGAAGAAGAAGAAGAAGAAGAAGAAGAAGAAGAAGAAGAAGAAGAAGAAGAAGAAGAAGAAGTGCAAGAGGGAGTGAACAACATAGCCCAACTGTTTCATATCCTCCAGTCACATTGCTGGGATAGTTCACATGTTTGACACTAGGGTAAACGGATAATGTAGGGGTGAGAGAGAGGAGGAGAGAAAGAGATAGAGAGAGAGAGAGTGTGTGTGTCTGTGTAAGAGATGGGGGAGGGGATGATAGAGGGAGAAATTATAAGACAGAGAAGGAGAGAGAGAGAGAGAGGATTAGTGTATGTAAGAGACAGAGGGAGACGATGAGAGATGGAGAGAAAGGGAGAGATTGGGAGCGAAACGTTGTGTGTATGTGTGTATGCGTATGAGTGTGTGTGTGTGTGTGTGCGTGTGTGTGTCTGTCTGTCTGTCAGTCTCTGTGTGTGTGCGTGTGTGTGTCTGTATTCAGTCTCTATGTGTGTGCGTGTGTGTCTGTCTGTCTGTCTGTCAGTATGTGTGTGTGTGCATGTGTGTGTGTGTGTGTATGCCAGTCCCGTTTATTATCAGTTACAATACAGGTTTCATATATTCATATATTCCTATATTCCTATATTTATATATTCCTATATTCCTACATTCCTACATAGTTTGATGGAGAGTAGAATCATATCAGTAGAATCATATCAGAACTAAAGGCGGAGATGGGATAATCTTAAGATATTATTTTAGTATCCAAGACGGTGTGGAGTGATTTGAAGGAGATTCGGCTGCTATTTCTAACACGGCAAGTGACCATATAAAGTCTCAGACAATTCGTATTAGTGTTGATATGAGGTAAAACAGGATGTTTTCCTGAATTTTAGAACGTTACAAGCTTCTAAATTGATTAGTTTTCAATGCAAATATTTCCCAATTTCTAATAAATTCCTGTATTTCAATGGTTTCTAAAAGACCAAATATTACTCTCAGGTGTTAGTAGAATATAATATTACAATTATGATAATCTTTAGTGAATAAACCTATCTATAGTTACCTGTAAATTGTCATGATGCTGCATTGCATTTAACTGAGAAGAGGCATTTATGTAACTGTCTTCTTCTTCGATCACTTATTCCTGAGAGAGTCGTGGGGGTAGAATC
>OZ024748.1:7447042-7452042 GCA_964016885.1 Eledone cirrhosa
TATATATATATATATATATATATATATATATATATATATATATATACATATATATATACATACATATATATATATATATAGAGAGAGAGAGAGAGAGAGGGGGGGGGAAGAGAGAGATTTACACAGATAAAGGTTGCTCTAACTCTGAGCTAGAGAAACTGAAAACGATATCTCGTGTACCTATATATATATATATATATATATATATATATATATATATATACATATATATATATATATATATATATATATATATATATATATATATATATATATATATATATATATATATATGTATATATATACATATATATATATATACATATATATATATATATATATATATATATATATATATATATATATATATATATATATATATATATACATATATATATATATATATATATGTATATATATATATATATATATATATATATATATATATATATATACATATATATATATATATATATATGTATATATATATATATATATATATATATATATATATACAGATATTTATATATGCATACATATACATGTGTGTATGTATACCTACTACAAGAATTTATCTTACTAATGCATGTGTAAAATGTATGAAGAGATGCATGAACGCATGTATAAACGTAAAGGAGCGTTAAAATGGAGGAGGAAAGAGAAGAAGATCAAAAGATAGGAATACTACCACCACCACCTCCACCACCTCCACCACCAACACCACCAACACCACCAACACCACCACCATCAACACCATTACCACCAACACCACCAACACCTCCACCACCTCCACCACCAACACCACCAACACCACCAACACCACCAACACCACCAACACCATCAACACCATTACCACCACCAACACCAACACTACCAACACCACCACCATCAACATCACCGCCATCAACATAACCACCATACTCACCACCAACACCACCTCCACCACCAACACCACCAACACCACCAACACCAACACCATCAACACCATTACCACCAACACTACCAACACCACCACCATCAACACCACCGCCATCAACATAACCACCATACTCACCACCAACACCACCAACACCAGCACCACGACCACCACCACCAACAACAACAACAACACCTACACCAGCACCAACACCGCCATCAAAACAACCACCGCCTCCACAACAACATGACCAAGAATACTGAATTGTTAAAATGCCCAAATTTAGAAATTGGTGATTATAATGAAGATAATCTCTCGCTGGATTTGAACTCCGACCCGCTACATGCTTAATTTACATACCAGAACTGGAGTCAACCAGATATACACTATATGGTCATCTGGACTTCTAGAAAGAGAAGTCAAATCTTCCATCCTTCAAATCCTTAATAAAGGAATATACAGTAAGATGGTTTCAGTATTTACGTGTACCTTTTACACAACAGAATGGCATCCGAGCTCCTGTGATTGCGAAGCTCACTTTTTACCCATTCGGCCATATTCTTTTATTCTCTTTCACCTCGTTTTCCTCTCTTCCTCTCTATCTCTATCACTACCTCTATCCTACTCTCTATCTCTATCTAACTCTCTATCCCTACCTTTCCATCTCCACCTCTCTATCTTTCTATATTTCTCTATCTCATTATCTCTCAATCATTCTATTTGTCTTTCAGTCTATCTCCCTTCCTCTTTCTCACTCTATCACCTCTCTATCAATATCATTATATTTCTCACACTGTATCTGTCTTCCTCTCTATCAACCACTCTATCTCTCTATCATTCTCTATCACTCTGCCAGTCTCTATCTCTCTATCTCTACCATTCTATCTCTCTATCTCTCTATCTCTCCTCTATCATATTATTCCACTATCTATGGAGTCAATCTATGAGACCTATCAAACCAACTTCCTTTCAATCCAATCAATATTCACCCCAATCTCTACCACCCCCCTACCAATGTCCTCCTTTATCAGTATTCTAGATCATTCCACCATTTTACATGTTTTGACATCTTAAACTCCCCAGTTACACATTTTTATTCGGATTCTTTGTAAAATAAATCTCTTTAAGAAATAAAGAAACACAATAAACCGAAGGTGAAAATGGAAATTTTTGCTTCTATTTAATACGTAACAAAATTAAATGACGAACACAGACTCAACATGTGACTAGGTTGTTGGTCACACACACAGACAGACGGCGTGTGTGTGTGTGTGTGTGTGTGTGTGTGTGTGTGTGTGTGTGTGTGTGTGTGTGTGTGTGTGTGTGTGTGTGTGTGTGTGTGTGCGTGTGTGTGTGTGTGTGTGTGTGTGTGTGTGTCTGTGTCTGTGTGTGTGTGTGTGTGTGTGTGTGTGTGTGCGTGCGTGTGTGTGTGTGTGTGTATGTGTGTGGGTGGGTGTCTGTGTGTGTGTGTGTGTCTGTGTTTAGACTGACACTGGTAATATATACATGCACACAGTAAATATATTTATATATAGATATATACATACATGCATACATACATACATACATACATACATACATACATACATACATACATACATACATACATGGTGGCTGCCAACATACATACATACATACATACATACATACATACATACATACATATATATATATTACCTAGTGTGTGTGTCTATATATATATATATATAAATATACATACACCAGTATATACATATTACTGTAGATGATGATATAAGCATACACACACAAAATACTCTATATATATGTACATATATATATATATATATATATATATATATATATATATATATATATATGTGTGTGTGTGTGTACATATATATATATATATACACCAGTCAATATATATCCAAACACAGGTATAACGACTGTAGTTCTTCCCCAATCGTTACACCTCAACAATCAACATATATTTACATTTACATTACATTTAACCAATATCTGTGTATATATGTGTGTATATATTGCTGTATATGTGTGTGGATATGTTTATGTGTATGTGTGTGTCTGTATGTGTGCCTGTCTGTATATGTGTTAATGTGTAAGTGTGCATGTATGTGTGTATATGTACGAGTATGCGTAGATGTGTATATGCGTGTATGTTTATATATATATATATATATATATATATATATATATATATATATATATTGGTGTATGCGTGTGTAGATATGTTTGTGTGTGTGTATATTCATGTATATAGGCGTGTATGTATGTATATATGTGTGTTGTTGGTGGTGGTGGGGGGGGGGGGGTCAGATCTGACACTGTTCAACATATTTCGGTTCACCTGACAGAAACTACTACTAAGCATCATATATTTCTATCTCGGAATATCGGAATACTTGTATCTGCGAATGTAAGAATGAGCGAGAGAGCAAGGAATGCTAGATATGGCAGCCAAATTCACTCAAATCGAATTCATTAAACATTTGTATCTCGGAATATCGGAATAATTGTATCTGGGAATGTAAGAATGAACGAGAGAGCTAGGAATGCTAGATATAGTAGTCAAATTCACTCAAATCAAATTCATTAAACATTTGTATTTCAGAATATCAGAATATTTGTATCTGGGAATATAAGAATGAGCAAGAGAGTCACATAGGTTTGCTAGATATAGCAGCCAAATCTCACTTAAATCAAACTATACTGTCTTCAAACATGAAAGACACTTGGGATAATGTACTCCTATATACTAAAAACATGATGGGGAGTTGTGGAGAGGAGGGGTCTTTATTGGGACCCATTTGATGATAAGTTTATTGATTTTGAACTGAGCGAATGATCTACTCTATATCAAGTAACCCCAAACTATACCCCTCTCTATATCTGCTACACGGAACTCTCTTCCAATACCCCTCTCTATATCAATAAACATCAATCTCTATCCCTCACTACATCAATTACCACCAAACTTTCCCGCTCTCTATATCTACCGTACAACACTCTCTCCCAATCCACCTCTCTATATCAATTTACACCAAACTAACTCTTCCCCTATCTCTATCTACTATACGGAACTCTCTTTTAATCCCCGTCTCTAAGATACGTAAGCCACACACTAATACATATTAACAAAGAAACATATTAACAAAGAAACACACACACATACATACCCAGACAGATGCACGCACACACACAAATATACACAGACACACACACGTGAGTATATATATATATATATATATATATATATATATATATATATATATATATATATATATAATAAACAACTGAAGATAATTATTTCATTTACCAGTGGTTTCTTAACCTACATAGAGCACTCTTTTTTCCTGCACCTTCCGACGGAATTACTTCATTCACACACACACACATATATATATATATATATATATATATATATATATATATATATATATATATATATATATATATATGAATATATATGTATATATTAGTGGATGTATATATGTATGTATTAGTGGATGTATATATATATATATATATATATATATATATATATAGAGAGAGAGAGAGAGAGAGAGAGAGAGAGAGAGAGAGAGAGAGGGAGAGACAGGGAGACAGGCAGACATCCACTGATATAACACTTAGTCCTTACACCTCGTTCATTTCCCTGACAGTCGTTGATTTGCAGTGAACGCTATAAAACAATCGAGCAATACCGTCTGTCATTTCTCCTTCGTTTCTGTCCTTATTTACTCTGACTTACACTTGTCAACCTACACCACCACCAGATGTAGTTTTAAAGGCTGGACTTCTTTTCTATCTTCTTCTTGTTGTCATTTCTTTTCTCGTGTAGCTGGTAGGTTGGTTGGTTGGTAGGTTGGCTTGTTGGCTGGTTGGTTGGTTGGTTGGTTGGTAGGTTGGTTGGTAGGTTGGTTGGTTGGTTGATTGGTTGGTTGATTTTTTGGTTGGTTGGTTGGTTAGTTGGTTGGTTGGCTGGTTGGTTGGTGTGTTGGTTGGTTGGCTCGTTGGTTGGTTGGCTGGTTGGCTGGTTAGTTAGTTGGTTGGTTGGTTGGCTGGTAGGTTGGTTGGTTGGTTGGTTGGCTGGTTGGTGTGT
>OZ024748.1:7464542-7469542 GCA_964016885.1 Eledone cirrhosa
ATACCTACATAGATACACACACACACACATACATACGTATATACATATATACATATATATACATATATACATACATACATATATATATATGTATATATATATATATATACATATATACATATATACATATATACATATATATATATACATATATATATATACAACAGACGCTATATTTAGTAAATACCATTTCAGTATTCATTTTATCCGCAAACACACATATATATATATTTATGTATGTATGAATATATGAACGCATGTATGAATGTATATATATATATATGTGTGTGTGTGTGTGTGTGTGTGTGTGTGTGTGTGTGTGTGTGTGTGTGTGTGTGTGTGTGTGTGTGTGTGTGTGTGTCTGTGTGTGTGCATAAATACATATACATGCATATATACATACATATATAAATATATATATATATATGCATATATATATGTGTGTGTGTGTGTACATACATAGATATATATACATACATATATACATATATATATGCATATATATACACATATATTCATTAATGTCAGTATTGAATTTTTCTTTCATTCCCTTATTTATTTATTTATATATTTATTTATTTATTTATATATTTATTTATTTATATATTTATTTATTTATTTATATATTTATTTATTTATATATTTATTTATTTATTTATTTATCCATTTATTCAACCTTGTTGTCTTACATCCAGGGTCCCGTTAAAAGTCCTGCCAACAAAACCTGTGATAAAAGAGCCGAGATATGCTTCTTACATTTAAGGTCAGCACTTGTTAATTCAGTTTTTACTATTCTATTTGGATGGCAGTAAATTTCCCTGGTGCTGCCCCCTACAAAACCTTGTTGTCATCATCACTGACCTCACTAAGAACAACAACAACAACAACAAAACTAGAAATAAACCCGTTCTTTATATGAAGCCCCTAACAAGAGATCTTTCTTTCAACACGGCGCGAGAGTAAAAAGATCAGCTGGAGGTGTTACCATGTTTTAGTGTGAGAGAGGGGGGAGGGGGAGGGGGGATAGATAAAGACAGGGAGAGAAAGAGGGACGGGGGGATAGAGGGAGAGATAAAATGTGTGAGAGAGAGAGAGAGGGGGGGAGGGGGGCAGATAGATAAAGACAGGGAGAGAAAGAGGGACGGAGGGATAGAGGGAGAGATAAAATGTGAGAGAGAGAGAGAGAGAAGGAGAGAGAGAAGGAGAGAGAGGGAGAGGGACAAACAAAAGGAGAGAAAGGAAGAGTGAGGGGGGGGGAGGAACTGTTGCTGGTATTCTATAGTTGATAAACAAAAGTCTATATACCCTTTATCGTAAAACACGCCCACAGGTGTATATATATATGATGTGTATATATATATATATATATGTATGTATGTATGTATGTATGTACGTATGTATATATGTATGGATGTATATATATATGTATATATATATATATATATATATATATATGTACCTACGTATGTATATATGTATGTATGTATAGATGTATATATATATATAAATATATATATGTATGTATGTACCTACGTATGTATATATGTATGGATGTATAGATGTATATATATATATATATATATATATATATATATATGTATGTATGATGTATGACCTTTATTATTTCTATACCCCAGGGTGGTTGATTGGCAGAATCGGTAGAGCGTCGGACAACATGCTCTGCAGCATAGAGTTACGACCCTTTACGTTCTAAGTTCAAATCCCACCAAGATTAACTTTGCTTTCACCCTCACGGGGGGGGGGGGGTAGGGGGGTGTCGAGTCGATAAAATAAAGTACCAGTAATGCACTGGGATGGATTTAATCGAGTTTCCCCCCTCTCCCCCAAATTGCCGGCCTTGTGCCTAAATCAGAAACAATTATTTTGTGGAACTGAAACAGGGGTCGATAAAATAAAGTAGCAGTAATGCACTGGGGTCAATTAAATCGACTTTCCCTTCCCCACCAAATTGTGCTTTACAGTAGAAATAATTATTCCCGAACGATATGTGAGCAGAAGACTGATAGATTTAGTTACAGAGGTACGTTAAATGATTTGTGGTATTTTGGTATTTTGTTACGCTCCTTTATGATATACGTTCAAATACTGCAAGGGAGGGGGGGGGGGGGGGGGGGGTGATCCCATCGAGGGTCCTGTCTGTCAGCCAGTTATACGATCCCCTTATAACTGTCAAGTCCTAGTACCAACGATAGAAAGGAATATTAGAATGTCCATCGCCACTGTGATGTTAGGTTAGAAAATAACAATGATGAAATGTTAACTGCAGTAAAATTTCTGTTAGATAATATGTGTTATGTTTAAATGTCTCTGTAGACAGACAATCGACATAATATGTCACTTCTAAGTTGGACATGGCTATAATATTGAAGCTGGCCTAGATAAAGAAGATCACTTTACGCACGAAAGATATACAAATGTACAAATGTATATGCAACACTCAGAAACTCCCTTACACACATAGACACCAACACACGTGCCTACCACCTTCCAAGTAATACCACACAGATATTCACATATGAACAGGACATACAAACACGCATACATGCAAACATTCACATATACACACGTTCGATTCCGACTGTAGAAGAGAGAGGCAAGGTTTCGTATAACGATTATGTGAGTATATATAAATATATATATATATATATATATATATATATATATGAATATATATATATATATATATATATATATATATATATATATATATATATATATATTGTTATACTTTGGGAGGGCCATATTGCCAATAAGAAACACACGCACCACATGCTTTCACTTCAATTTATTATAATAAATTTATAAATTTAGGAATTTATAAATTTCCGGTTGGTTGGTTGGTTCCACAACCAGATGGTTGTTTATATATTGTCAAAGTTCTTTCGTCACACATTATGTGACCTCTTCAGGACTTTCCTACTGAGATTATCCTCTCTTCATCAAAATCAATGAATCCACATAGTATCCACCAAATATTTACATTTGGTGTGATACTCATAATGTTTATTTTTTGTGTCCTTTTTCCCCTGTATGTGGGGAAAAGGGTGAAACGGGGGGACACAATGGGTGATACAGAGTATTTTTGTGCTGTTGGCTGGTTATTCATTAGCACCGAAATGCTACCAAACAGTTTTCCTTTTTGGATGAAGGTTATGTCCTTCATTGCATCTTTTAGAACCAGCTCAATTTCATTTTGTGATAATTGAGCTGGTTTTCTGGTTTCGTTAGATATTGTCCTGAAAACTGTGGTTTTCAGGACAGCCTCTCTACGTAATATCTGTGGAGAATTGATGCTAAAAGCACCGTTTTGTCCAAAAGTCACGTATTGTTTTGCGTCTTGTAGTAGTTGTTTTGCATTAGTTATGTCAATTGGCGTGTATAGTTCTGTTTTTTTAACAGTTTGTGCGAACGTTGTTTTGGTGTTGTTGTCTTTTTTGTTGCTGTTGTTGTGGTCACTGTTGTTGATGTTGTTCATATTTTCCTTGGTGTTGTTATTGTTGCAGTTGTTGGTTGTGGTGTTATTGTCATTGTTCTTGTTGTTGGTGCTGGTATTATTTACCGGGTTTGGTTCCGTTGTTTCAATATTTACAACGTTTTTCGATAAGGCGAAGGGGGAAGGCTGCAAGCTTTGTACTCCTACCTTCCCTCCACCTCTTTTCTTGGTGGACGTGGCACTCACTACAGTGTGCGAGGTTGAAATGGCATCCATTATTGACTACCAAGTTTACACAGATTTTGAGATGAAAATTTCGCCCCAAAAAGGGGCGAAAATTAGTTAACTCAACGTCTGAAGGCCCAGACAAGGGGTTAACCTAAACAATACTAACAAATTGAACAATGAACTCACAGTCTTTTTAACAATAATCCGTAAAAATCCGGAGCGAAGTAATGCACGTCTATCGAATGGAAGAGAGTGCCGTGTAGTAGATATATAGAGAGGGAGAGTTTTGTCTTAATAGATATAGAGAGGGGGAGAGTTTCGGGATAATAATTATAGAGAGGGCTAATGGAAGAGAGTGCCGTGTACTATATATAGAGATAGGGATAGTTTGGTGCTAATAGATATAGAGAGGGGTATTGGAAGAGAGTGCCGTGCAGTAGTGTGTGTTTTGGTAGTTCTCCTCCAACTATCAACCACACATACGCTACAATTTAGATACATTTTATCTCTATCACATACCCACCTCCCTACTCACCACCATCGGCACGGAGTTGGCACCGTGAGCACTTGTGAGCTTCAATGTTTCTTCCAATGCCTTTTCCTCACCATCCTCCGGGGAAACACCTTCTCTATTCTGTCCGCCGGAGCCAGCAAGCGCTAGGCCGCCATTTGCTTATAATAGTGAGTGGTGGGGAGAGCGGGAGAGCCGGAGGCAGTGACAGTGGGAGATTGGTTCCTTTGTGTTCGGACCTGGTGTATATCAGATACGGGGAGAGTGGGAGAGCTGGAGGCAGTGACAGTGGGAGATTGGTTCCTTTGTGTTCGGACCTGGTATATATGTATACATATATTTTACAGACACACTCACACTGAGGCAGTGAAGTTATTTATTTTTTAATTTATTCTCTACCATATTAAAAAGGGATCACTAAATAAAAGAAAAAAAGCTATAAAGGTGGTGCAGGTCAGAGAAATAAAACCAAAATAATATATATTTGTAAAGAAGAGCGAGATAAAAAGAAGCCGCAACACTACCGAAAAATCCCTTTGATCTACCGATACTTCCTTACTACATCTGAAGGAAGGGCTTCTCTTCTAAAATTACTGCTAAAACGTTGATTTTTTTTTTTTTTTTTTGTCATTGCTTCTTCTACTCTTGCAAACGACGCTGCTCTGTCTACTGATGGCGGCGGTGTTGTGTGTGGGGTGGGGGTGGAGAGTGTTGTGAGGGTTGGGTGTCGTGGGGAGAGCCGTTCATGGCCGTTGTAACCAATTCTGTTGTCATTTCCAAAATGAGAAACGAAGGAGAATAAAATAA
>OZ024748.1:7509542-7512042 GCA_964016885.1 Eledone cirrhosa
CGGCAGTCTGTCTGTCTCTTTAGATGCTAGTGACCTCTACCGACGACCAGC
The DNA here is from genome assembly GCA_964016885.1 of Eledone cirrhosa. Taxonomy (NCBI): domain Eukaryota; kingdom Metazoa; phylum Mollusca; class Cephalopoda; order Octopoda; family Eledonidae; genus Eledone; species Eledone cirrhosa. The sequence continues at coordinate 7,509,594 of OZ024748.1, forward strand.
TTATGGACTACCTCTCTCGACAAGGACCACTCTCTCTTTCACTCTCTCACTCTCTCTCCGTCTCACTCTCTCCCACTCTCTCTCTCTCCCTCTTCCTCTCTTATTCGTTTTCCTCCGCTGTCACTAATTCGCTATCTGTCTATCTATCTATTTATTTATCTATCTATCTATATATCAATCCATCTGTCTATCTGTCTCTCAATCCATGTCTCTCTCAGCTTGTCTGCCTTTCTATCTATCTATCTATCTCTCTCTATATATATATAGGAAAATGGGCGACTGGCACATCGAATGTGCTCAGGCGCTCACAGTCCTCTGGCAAACGGACCTGGCGATCAGTGGAGACTCCACTTCAACATTCTATAGAGGGTTGGTCCGCAGCAAGTGCGATGACACGCTCGGAGAAACTCTGGGCGTAGAGGAGGACGAACTGGCCAGTCTGTTCGGTAGGACTTTCCACTCGGGACCAATGGACAACTTCCAAAAGTCCCTGGCCTGGCAGTGCTACCGAGGATCTCTAACAGTTCGCGACAAGCTCTACAGACACGGGCGCCCGGGTAGGGACCCTTCGAAAAAGATCTGTCCGAGATGCGTGCGCGACGAGGAAACCGTCGCGCACGCATTTGTACACTGCCCGGGCGTTACCGACCTGTGGGGCTATGTAGAACGACTATTGTCGCGGGTGGGACCAATCCAGTTGACCATCGAGTCCATTGTGGACGAGGTTAAAAGGGCTGAGGTCAGACATCTTTCTCTCCGGCGAGCAACTGATTCGTTTTTTCAAATATCATTTTGGAAGAAGAATCAGGATGGAGAGAGAGATGCTGTACCCCAGCAAATTTTATAAAAGGTGGGTGAATGTGGCAAAGATGGCCCGAGTGGTTGGGCCTTCTCTCTATATAAGCCTGTAGGTTGAGGAAAAAGAGGAAGAGAGCAAGGGACTACTCACTCTTGGTGCTTCTGGAGATGACGGTTGTACATTTTTTCGGGGTGTGTACAACCCCTGTGTAACGCCTCCCCCTTATTGGGGATATCAATTGTTATTTGTTATTTTATTAATAGGGTATGTGTTATCCATATGAACTGTCTCCCCCTATTGGGGAAAATCGATTAACTTTTAAATTACATTTGTGATAATATTTTACACGTTTTTATTGTATGTAAACTTCCCCCTTTGTATTTGTCCCCTTCTTTTGTGCCCCTGTGGCTAATAAAGAAACATATCTATCTATCTCTCACTCACCGAGCTGCAATCCTGGGTCAAGCAAAGACCGAGAAAACTGGGCGCCTGGCACACTGAGTGTGCCCAGGCGCTCACCGCCCTCTGGCAGGCGGATCCGGTTATCAGTGGAGACTCCACCGCAACATTCTATAGAGGGCTGGTACGCAGCAGGTGCGACGACGCCCTCGGAGAAGCCCTAGACATGGATGAGGACGAACTGGCCAGCCTGTTCGGTAGGACATTCAGCCCGGGACCTATGGACAACTTCCAGAAGTCCCTGGCCTGGCAGTGCTACCGAGGGGCTTTACCCGTTCGAGAAAGGCTCTACAGACACGGGCGCCCGGGTAGGGACCCCGCCAAAAAGATCTGTCCCAGATGCGTGTGCGACGAGGAAACCGTTGCACACGCATTAGTACACTGCTCGGGCGTAGCCGATCTGTGGGGCTATGTCGAACAACTGCTGTCAATGGTGGGACCGATCCGGTTGACCACCGAGTCTATTGTAATGATCAAGCCGCCTCCCCCCTTCAAAGATGAAGCAGAGGCGGTGTTTCTGTGCGTAATAGCCATGGCGAAAGAGGTTGTATGGTGGACGCGTCTGAAAGGACTGAGGTCGGGCACCTTTCTCTCTGGCCAACAACTGGTCCGTTTCTTCCGATATCATTTCGGAAGAAGGATCAGGATGGAGAGAGAGGTGCTGCACCCCAGCCGTTTCTATGAAAGATGGGTGAAAGTGGCGAGAATGGCCCGTGTGAATGGGCCTTCACTCTACATCAGACTATAGGTGAGGAAGATGAAAGACCAAGGGAGCACCCCTTCTCTGTGCTCCTGAGGAGAAGGGTTGCACACTTTTTTCGGGGGTGTGTGCGACCCCCCAAGGCGCCTCCTCTCTATTGAGGATTTTGTTAAAAATTTTATTTTTTGTTATATCTTATTTTATTTTTATATTTTGTTATTGCCTCCTCCTTATTGAGGACGCCTTTTTGTGTAAACTCCCCCCTTTGTACTTGTCCCACTTTTGATGCCCTAGTGGCAAATAAAAGAAATATATCTATCTATCTATCTATCTATCTATTTATCTATCTATCTATTTATCTGCTTGTCTGTCTGTTTGCCAATATGACATTCCCACATTGGGCTGCTCCTGAATGATATCTTAAAAAAAAAATATTAAAAAAATAAATAACAATGGCCGAAGCGGCCTCATATATATGATCTCCTACCACG
>OZ024748.1:7534164-7536664 GCA_964016885.1 Eledone cirrhosa
TGTGTGTGTAACGAAGGAAGTGTGGTAAGGAACCAGCTAGACCATAACCCACCAGGGCATTCGATACTTGGGGTAGTAGAGTGGGTAATATGAAAAGAACCAGGACCCCGATGGCTGATCCTAGCTGTCGAAACGGCCGGAGCTCAGCCGTCGGGGTCTTGATTCTATTCTGATATATATATATATATATATATATATATATATATAATGAATAAGGTTAATATATCTGAGGGTACAATGTACCCCCAGAAATACATAGGGTGTCTATGATCGAATAGGTAAATATTTATATTATATTTTTTAATTTTGATTTAATTTTAATTGTAAATTAATTTTGATTTATTTTGAAAAATTGGTTGAATTTTACTTGTTCTGCTTATCTTGATATATATATATATATATATGTATGTATATATATATATATATATGTATGTATATATATATATCATTATATATGCATGGCGCATAATCTAACGACCCCGAAATATGAAAGGCAAAGTTAACCTCAGTCAGATTTGAATATATATCACAGAGGCCCTGAACAAGTATACACCACTCTAGCATACATATTTCTAGAGGACGGCCCTTTATGATCTGAGTTCAAATCCCGCCGAGGTTAACTTTGCCTTTCATCCTTACGGGGTCGATAAAATAAAGTACCAGTAATGCACTGGGATAATTGCTGGCCTTCTGCCAAAAGTAGAAACAATAATATTTCTAGAGAACATGCATCTATAAGAACAGATGATTATATTCCCAGGGATGAGCCTACGTCTCAAAACTTTAACAAGATGCCACACGTTATATTTTCAAACAATATTTAAGCTATATCAGTAATAATTATGAATAGGTGTTTGAAAATCTAATTAAAACTGCATAATTAAATAAGTAAGTATGTAAACTGTAATTAACAGATGCCCTTGGTCTGTTCTGTTTTAAAATATCGATTATAGTGACATTTAATAGCTATTACATCATATACGGTTTCAGTCGTCAAAGGCCATCACTGGTCTTGCACGCACAAATATATGAATGCATACCAATAAGAAACATTTATTGCTTATGTATCTAGTATATATATAATATATATATATATATATATATATATATATATATAGTAATGAATATGAATCGAAGTTGTAGCCGCACAATAGCAAATACCAATCGAATTGTTTGAGACGGTCACAAAAGCTTCTTTGGTGTAAAAAGTTAATACGTTTTCATCCAGAGTAAACATACAAAGTTAATAAAGGGCCCAAAAGTATGTTGTCATAATAATAATACAACAACAGGTCGAATATATATATATATATATATATATATATATATATATATATATATATATATATATATATATTTCGTTTCTGAATTTGTTTAGCAAGATTCTTTATCTGAAATCGTGTGTTGAAACCGATATTGTTATACTTTGGGAGGGTCATGTTGCCAATAAGAAACACACGCACCAGTTGCTTTCACTTCAATTTAATTTATTAAATATTTATAAACAAAATGGCGTAGGATAGAAGAAAGGAAAGGCACAGAAACGAAGAAAGAAATCCCCAGTCACTGAAGAGGTCACAGAGTGTGTGACGAAAGAACTATGACTATATATATATAAACAACTATCTGGTTGTGGAACCAACCAACCAACCAGAAATTTATAAATTTGTAAATTTATAAATATTTAATAAATTAAATTGAAGTGAAAGCAACTGGTGCGTGTGTTTCTTATTGGCAACATGACCCTCCCAAAGTATAACAATATATATATATATATATATATAGTAATAATAATAAATGTGAAGACTAAAATCCAAAGAGGATAAATATATATCAAATATATTATTAGTTTCAGAAGATCCCGTTAAGGGTCAAAGCAGCGATTCTTTGCTTAAACTTTTAACTGTTATTTTTATATATATATATATATATAAATATATATATATATATATATATATATATATATATATATATATATATATATATATATATATATATATATATATATATATTAGTAAAAGAAAAAGAAAATGCTGACAAATTTTTCCCAGTGAAAAATAGTTTAAAACTTAAAACTAAAACTGAATACTAACCAATACACATTACTAATTTTTACTTATTCCTAATTAAACTATTTTTCACTGGGAAAAATTTGTCAGCATTTTCTTTTCCTTTTACTAATATATCACAACTCGTGTGTTACACCTCTATTCTTTTAAATATATATATATATATTTATTAAAATAACAGATTAAAGTTTAAGCAAAGAATCGCTGCTTTCACCCTTAACGGGATCTTCTATATTTGATATATATTTATCCTTATCGAGCCCTCTTTGGATTTTAGTCTTCTAACTTATCATTACTATATATATATATATATATGTAGATAAATCTACCAAGAGTTTACGGTAGTGTCCAATCCGTATGAAGACTGTTGAATATGCATGCCAACTCTAACACATATATATCCTAGAAACGATCGTTAAATAATGAACTTT
>OZ024748.1:7541664-7544164 GCA_964016885.1 Eledone cirrhosa
TGGCCCTCGGGGTACCGTCAGTTTCACATGCCTGCTCTACATCATTATCAGAATCTCTATCTGTTACATCTAGATAAACGAGCATACGACCTCCTTGACGCTCTACCGATTCTACCAATCACTCACGTGATTTCTAACATAAACACATCCCCGATATTTATATGGATCCTATTTTATCAAACTCCCAGATCAAAGTCGATCTCGCGGGAGTTTGAGCGTCTAATTCAAGGGAGGTAACTAAACACAGTCAGACAAAAGGTATGTAACTAATTGTCACAATTTATTCTTCTGTTGCTCTACCGATCTTGCCAATATATCAGCCACCTTCTACCAAATAATGGTTTCTACTATAGACACAAGGCCAATAATTTTGGGAGAGGGGGAAAGTCGATGAAATCGACCAAGTGCATAACTGGTATTTTATTTTATCGATACCGTAAGGATGAACGCAAATCTAACCCGGGCGGGGTTTTAACTCAGAACGTAAAGGGCCGTAACTCGGTGCCGTGAAGCAGGGTGCCCTACGCTTAACCGATGCTGCCAATAATGGTTTCTACTATAGGCACAAGGCCAATAATTTGGACCCCAGTGCATTACTGGTACTTTATTTTATCGACCCAGTAAAGATGAAGAGCAAAGTTAACCTTGGCAGGATTTGAACACAGAACGTAAAGGGCCGTAACTTTATGCTGTGAAGCAGGGTATCCGAAACTCTACCGATTACGGCCAATCCACGCCCCCGCCCCCCTATCATATACCAAATAATAACGGAACGAAACACTATTTTTATGTATTTTCCATTTTCTGGGGACAACATACCACCACCACCACCACCAGTACCACCACCTCTACCACAACCAGTACCACCATGCCACCACCACCACCACCAGTACCGCCACCACCACTACCACAACCAGTACCACCACCACCACCACCTCTACCACAACCAGTACCACCATGCCACCACCACCACCACCACCACCACCACCACCAGTACCACCACCACCAGTACCACTATCACCACTACCACCACCACCACCACCACCATCAGCACTACCATACCACCGCCACCACTACCACCACCACCACCAGTACCACCACCACCACCACCACAACCAGTACCACCACCACTACAACCACCACCACTACCAGCACCACCACTACTACTATCACTGCTACAATTACTACTACTACTTCTACAAATAGTTGACATCCTATATACTACTACTACTACTACTACTACCACTACTACTACTACTACTACTACTACTACTACTACTACTACTACTTTCACCTGTTTCGGGTGAAGGGTTTTTGGTACTATTTCTAGCAGAAAAAGGAGACCAGTTACAGGTTCCCTGGTTTACTCCAAAAGAAAAAAAATATTTATATTATAGTAACAATAGCAGGAGCTACAAATATAATTATTTTATATACATCGTGTGTGTATATATATACATGTATGTATAATTGTTTCTACTTTAGGCACAAGGCCAGCAATTACCCAGTGCATTACTGGTACTTTATTTTATCGACCCCGTAATGTCAAGTAGGTACAACAGCAGGTATGTATAATATTACTTGCGTATAAAATTATGTTTGTATAAAGTTATATATATATACATATATATATATATATATATATATATATATATATATATATATATATATATATATATATATATATATATATATATATATACTGATATATATACTGATATATAAATGAAAATATATAAATTATTGTGAGCAAGAAGCCAACAATATTTCATAATATATAAGTGACTATAACGTCAAAATGGATATATATATATATATACATAAAGTATGTATAAAGTACTATGTATATAAAAATCATATATGTAATTATAGCATGTTTGTATAAAGTCAGGTATGTATAAAAGCCTGAATATATAAAAGCATATATATCCGAAATAGATTTAATTAAATTAAATTAAGGGAGTCATGTCTGAGACATGCGCCATATCCACCGTAGAATAAGCTCAAAGATTCCAATGAATAGATCCGAGCATTTTATATCAACTAGAAATTGATTGACTTATATATATATATAAGTCATATATATATATATATATATATATATATATATATATTTAAAATAAACACATGAAACAATCACAAAAATATATATACATAAATCTTGTTTATATAAAGGCATGTAGGGATAAAATGATGTATATAGAAATTCTTATATGTATATTGGCATGAATGTATAGGAGCATGTATGTATAATATTCAGTATGTATAATGTATGAAACCAAAGTACATCATTTAGTGTTTCTATAATAATCGAAGTAGAGGGTTATACATATATATATATATATGTATATATGTATACATATATATATATATATATATATATATATATATATATTGATCTCAGGTGCTATTGATTGGAAATTTACTGATCAATATGAGAGGGGGAAACACAAATTTGCAACCGAAGAAATTCTTATATACACATATAATACTGATATAT
>OZ024748.1:7556664-7559164 GCA_964016885.1 Eledone cirrhosa
TTCTACAGACACGTGTATCCTAATACTATATTAATTCTTAGACAGAATCAGTGTGACACAATACGACCAAGCTTGGTATTTGAAGTACAAGTTTAATCAATTCCATTGAACTGGGATCGAATTTTGAACCGTTTCGAAGGGAACTTCTTAACTTCTCTGAATGAGATTAATCATATTTGAGAAAGATTTGACTGCTTTTTCTTGGGGTTAACCCATCCTCACTTCTATACAATTCATTACTACATGTTGGAGTATGTAGTCTGGTCCTCAACTAGATGTGTGTGCGTTTGACCTCCAACCTTTCTCCTCACACATACCACCCTAACATTATATTATGCTGTTTGATCTATGTACGACACATCTGCCAAATAAATTGAGCGGAGTTCAATAAGATTCATTTATCGACACAGCAAGCAACAAACTAGAAGAAAATCTAAAACTCACAAATCTGAAAATGACCAACGGTTGTCCGTTGTTTACACGCTCCGTCAATCACGTGCTTTTAAATTCTCGCCATTTCACGCCGTGTTAAGCTTGGCGTGTGATTTGCATAGCAACGTGGAACGGCAGATTTCACGAGACAACATCGTCCAGTCGACACCGTCCAGCCAACACCACCTCTGACATGACCACACCACCAACACTAATACTAACACCAACATCTTCCTATCCCTGTCTTATCTATTTCATTATTACCTTCCACATACATCACCACTTCTTCTTCTTCTTCTTCTTCTTCTTCTTCTTCTTCTTCTTCTTCTTCTTCTTCTTCTTCTTCTTCTTCTTCTGCTGCTGCTGCTACTGCTGCTGTCACTGCTACTGCTCACTACGATTAAATACATACATACACAAACACATATACAGATATACATACATACATACATATACATACAAGGATGTATACATACATGGATGTATACATACATACCTACATACTAACACACATGCACTCATTCATACATATACATACATGCATGTATACACATACATACATGTATACATACATGCATACATACATTCATAAATACATCTGAGTGTGTGTGTGTGTGTGTGTGTGTGTGTGTGTGTGTGTGTGTGTGTGTGTGTGTGTGTGTGTGTGTGTGTGTGTGTGTGTGTTTGAGTGTGTGTGGTGGGGGGTGTCAGGGGAGATAGAAATGTCAAACGAAGACAAGGCAAATGTCTAATCCAGACAGTTGTTACAGAGATATTATTCCCACCTCGAAATATTTCTGAAAGATACCGGCCTTCACTGTTTCACGTAGAAAGTTTGATAACTAAAATCTTATCTCTCAGGAGCAGATAATCGATGAATAAAAAGATAACACAAGAGAAATGGCCGGTAAAAATAAAGTTTTACGTTGTTAGATGGTTCCCAGGAACGCCTGTTATGTCAGAGGATACCAAAATATTCTTGAAGACTTTTCACTATTTTATACTAATGCCTTACAAAATGTTGTTTTTTTTTTCTTCTTCTTCTTCTTCTTCTTCTTCTTCTTCTTCTTCTTCTTCTTCTTCTTCTTCTTCTTCTTCTTCTTCTGCTTCTTCTGCTTCTTCTTCTTCTTCTTCTTCTTCTTCTGCTTCTTCTTCTTCTTCTTCTTCTTCTTCTTCTTCTGCTTCTTCTTCTTCTTCTTCTTCTTCTTCTTCTTCTGCTTCTTCTTCTTCTTCTTCTTCTTCTTCTTCTTCTTCTGCTTCTTCTTCTTCTTCTTCTTCTTCTTCTTCTTCTTCTTCTTCTTCTGCTTCTTCTTCTTCTTCTTCTTCTTCTTCTTCTGCTTCTTCTTCTTCTTCTTCTTCTTCTTCTTCTTCTTCTTCTTCTTCTGCTTCTTCTTCTTCTTCTTCTTCTTCTTCTTCTTCTTCTGCTTCTTCTTCTTCTTCTTCTTCTTCTTCTTCTTCTTCTTCTTCTTCTTCTTCTTCTTCTGCTTCTTCTTCTTCTTCTTCTTCTGCTTCTTCTTCAGCTTCTTCTTCTTCTTCTTCTTCTTCTTCTTCTGCTTCTTCTTCTTCTGCTTCTTCTGCTTCTTCTTCAGCTTCTTCTTCTTCTTCTTCGCCCACTTATTCCTGAGAGGCTCGTCAGGGTAGAATCCTCAAAAACTCCCTCCAGCAGGTCCTGTCAGGAGCAGCTGTCACCAACTGATCTGGCTTCATTCCCAAGCATGACCAGCCAAGCTCATGGATGTTATCCAACCATCTTGCTCGGGGTCTACCCCTGGGTCTGCTGCCTGTTGATTTTGCCCGTAAAATCTGTCCAGCGATTCTTTCCTGAGATATTCTAACCACATGTCCATAGTATCAGAGCTGTGATCTCTCGATTTGGAGAAGTAGTGACTCTACCTGATGTGACTCTCTGATCTCCGAGCTACAAATCTGTCCAGTGATTCTTTCCTGAGACATTCTAACCACATCTCCATAGTGTTGGAGCTGTGATCTCTTGATTCAGAGAAGTAGCGGCTATACCTGGAGTGACTCTCTGATCTCCTAGCTACGTACTTTGTCGAGTAACGTTACT
>OZ024748.1:7569164-7571664 GCA_964016885.1 Eledone cirrhosa
TACATACATACATACATATATACATACATACATACATAAATACATATATACATACATACATACATACGTACATACATACATACATACATACATACATACATACATACATGCATACATACATACATACATACATACATACATACATACATACATACATACATAGAGATTGGAGGACAGAATCGATGAAGCATAATTGATTGGAATGTCACGGTTGAATTGATTCATTCCTCAGACTTCTTCTTTACTGCTGCCACTGTAACATAACAGTTACCATTCCATAGACTCTAGCATCGACCATTAGACATCTCTGATAAATCAAACAGATACACAACTACACACACACACATATATATATATATATATATATATATATATATATATATATATAAACCACAAACCCTCCATCTCAATTCTACTTTTGAAAAGCAGGGAAAGGTTTTGCGAAACCGGTAAAGGAACCAAATAAATATATATTTTGAAAAAAGACTCCAGTTGCATTTTCGATTTCATCTTTTTTCCTTATACTCTCACTCGTGTAGGACACCTCGGGTTTCTTTCATTTTGTAAAAAAACCTCACTTTCTAATATATATATATATATATACATCTACACACTGTATCTGTCTATCTATCTATCTATATATATATATATATATATATATATATATATATATATACTTAGTATATTACTAAAGCCCTACAAATTCTTCATTATTTTCAAAATTACTGAAAAATCACATAAGGTGTCTCTCATTAGAAATATAGTAAGGAAAGGGTTAATGACATAGACAGTGTCTTTAATTAGAAATATGGTAATGAAAGGGTTAATGACATAGACAGTGTCTTTCATTAGAAATATGGTAAGGAAAGGGTTAAAGACATAGACAGTGTCTTTCATTAGAAATATGGTAAGGAAAGGGTTAAAGACATAGACAGTGTCTTTCATTAGAAATATGGAAATGAAAGGAGACAGACACAAGATTCAAGAAGCCAGGCTTGAATGCATAGTTTTAGTCCTACGTTGAAGGGCAACCAAATATTTGATGATGGTGTTTGTCGTTGTCTTAGTGATGATGATGATGATGATGATGATGATATTTTGACCTATCTTTCAAGCAGGTCACCACCAGTCGTAGCAGACGGTAAAGAAGAACAACAACAAAACACAATATAAACAACATCAAATAAAGCAAAAATGAACAACAAAAGAAATCAAAGAAACAAATAAAATACAAACATCACAATGGTGGTCGTTTTTATGGAATATTTTATGATTGTCTTCTTCTTTGGCGGAAAGATAAAAGAATAGACTCGTCCGACATGACACTCTCTTCTGACGTCACCGACATACTGACGTCGGTCTAAGTAATGGCTGGACTGGACCATAAATATATATATATACACATCATACATTGATGATATACATATATATATATATATATATATATATATATATATATATATATATATATGTAGATAAATCTACCAAGAGTTTACGGTAGTGTCCAATCCGTATGAAGAACTCAATGTAATCCGGATATCATGGAAAGAAGAGATGCAATGAAAAATCACTTTCGGTGAAAGATAAACGGAATACAGAGTCAAGATAAAATATTAAAAAAATAATGAATAAAACAATGAAACAGTTCCTTATATTAAACAAAAAAAGTTCATTATTTAAGATCGTTTCTGGGATATATATGTGTTAGAATTGGCATGCATATTTAACAGATCTATGTACAAAATTATACAAAATTATACAAACTATCAAAATTAAATATACATACCAACTCATATATATGCCGTCTTCAGAAATAAATGAGTTGGTATGTATATTTAATTTTGATAGTTTGTATAATTTTGTATAATTTTGTACATAGATCTGTTAAATATACATGCCAATTCTAACACATATATATCCCAGAAACGATCGTTAGATAATGAACTTTTTTTGTTTAATATAAGGAACTGTTTCATTGTTTTATTCATTATTTTTTTAATATTTTATATATATATATATATATATATATATATATATATATATATATATATATATATATATATATATATACACACCATACATTGATGATATACATATATATATATGTATGTATATATACGGATCTAGCTGTCGAAACGGCCGGAGCTCGGCTGCCGAAGTCCTGACTATTTTCATATATATATAGGAACAAGTAAGACCCCGACGGCTGTGCTCAAGCCGTTTCGACGGCTAATTCTGGACTAAGAACAGAATTAGCCGTCGAAACGGCTTGAGCTCAGCCGTCGGGGTCTTACTTGTTCCTATTACCCACTCTACTACCCTAAGTATTGAGTACTTTGGTGCGTTATGGTCCACCTGGTTCCTTACCACATTTCCTTCGTTATATATATATATATATATATATATATATATATATATATATATATATATGGGGGTTGTATCAGTTATATTTGCTTCAGATCTGTCTATATATATAGTGTAGTGGCGATGGTGGTAACGA
>OZ024748.1:7576664-7579164 GCA_964016885.1 Eledone cirrhosa
AGAAATACCGCCTCTCAAGACAATGTCTATCTAACAATTCCACAATTCCTGGATTGTTAGTCTATTTGTCGACCCAGGAACGCTAAAAGGCAAAATAGACATCGGGGGGATTTGAACTCAGAGTGCAGAAAACCAGAATAAATACCGCAAGGTATTTTGTCTAATTCTCTAATGGTTTTGCTATTTTTATTGTGAAAGTAAATGTAAGAATGACTGAGTAACAGTGATTGTGACTGGGGGAGAAAGTGAAGTCTCGTCTGTTTGTTTCTTTTTTTTTTTGTTATTTTTATTTGTTTTGTTTTTTACATTTATCTATTTTGTTTATTTATTTATCTATTTCGTCATTTATTTATTTGTTTATTTGTTTATTCATTTTTAGTTTGGTTTGTTTGTTGGTTTGTTTGTTTGTTTGTTTGACAGGGCTGAACGAAGTTGAGAATTTTCGTTGAGCTGACTGAACCAATGACGAGGAAGGGAGAATGTTGGTGGTGGGAGGAGGGGGGTGCCTGTCAAGACTGACAGTTAATTCATATAGAGAGATAAGCTGGTTGGCTGGTTGGCTGGTTGGCTGGTTGGCTGGTTGGCTAGGTGGCTGGCTGGTTGGCTGGCTGGCTGGTTGGCTGGTTGGCTGGTTGGTTAGGTGGCTGGCTGGCTGGTTGGCTGGTTGGCTGGTTGGCTGGTTGGATGGATGGTTAGGTGGCTGGTTGGTTAGGTGGCTGGCTGGTTGGCTGGCTGGTTGGCTGGATGGATAGTTGGCTGGTTGGCTGGTTGGATGGTTGGCTGATTGGTTAGGTGGCTGGATGGTTGGATGGTTAGGTGGTTAGGTGGCTGGCTAGGTGGCTGGTTGGCTGGTTGGTTAGGTGGCTGGCTAGGTGGCTGGTTGGCTGGTTGGTTAGGTGGCTGGCTAGGTGGCTGGTTGGCTGGTTGGCTGGTTAGGTGGCTGGCTAGGTGGCTGGTTGGCTGGTTAGGGGGTTGGCTAGCTGGTTCAGTAGTGAAGGGTGTTGGGTTCGATGGAAAGTGTAGGTAGTGGTGGTGGTGGTGGTGGTGGTTGGGGTAATGGTTTGTGTGTGATTCCGTTGCCAATGACTCACTCAGAAATTGTAAAAGCGATTCCACGTTTTGAGCAACGTTGACATGAAATTGGCGTCTTTTTAGAATGGCCACCAGACAGACATCTGTGTAGACAGAGGCACCAAGATGGAATGAAACACACATACCATACGTGTCTTCCTATCACTACCTATATATATACACATATCTCTACATATATATATATATACACATATCACTACATATATATACACATATCACTACATATATATATATACATATCTCTACATATATATATATATACACATATCACTACATATATATACACATATCACTACATATATATATATACACATATCATTACATATATATATATATACATATCATTACATATATATATATATACACATATCACTACATATATATACACATATCACTACATATATATATATACATATCATTACATATATATATATACACATATCACTACATATATATACACATATCACTACATATATATATATACATATCATTACATATATATATATATACACATATCACTACATATATATATATATACATATCACTACATATATATATATATACACATATCACTACATATATATATATATACACATATCACTACATATATATATATACATACATATCACTACATATATATATATACATACATATCACTACATATATATATATACACATATCACTACATATATATATATATATACACATATCACTACATATATATATATATACACATATCACTACATATATATATATACATACATATCACTACATATATATATATACATACATATCACTACATATATATATATACACATATCACTACATATATATATATATATATACACATATCACTACATATATATATATATACACATATCACTACATATATATATATATATATACACATATCACTACATATATATATATATATATATACACATATCACTACATATATATATATACATATCACTACATATATATATACACATATCACTACATATATATATATACACATATCACTACATATATATATATATACATATCACTACATATATATATATATATATACATATCAATACATACATATATATATATACACATATCACTACATATATATATATATACACATATCACTACATATATATATATATACACATATCACTACATATATATATATATATATATATACACATATCACTACATATATATATATATATACACATATCACTACATATATATATATACATATCACTACATATATATATACACATATCACTACATATATATATATACACATATCACTACATATATATATATATACATATCACTACATATATATATATATATATATATATATATACATATCAATACATATATATATATATATACACATATCACTACATAT
>OZ024748.1:7596664-7609164 GCA_964016885.1 Eledone cirrhosa
TACTATATGTCTATATAATATATAATATAATATATACTATGTATAAATAAATATATATTTTTTATTTTACTATATGTATATATAATAAATAATATAATATATACTATGTATAAATAAATATATATTTTTTTATTTTACTATATGTATATATAATAAATAATATAATATATTCTATGTATAAATAAATATATATTTTTTATTTTACTATATGTATATATAATAAATAATATATATACTATGTATAAATAAATATATATTTTTTATTTTACTATATGTATATATAATAAATAATATAATATATACTATGTATAAATAAATATATTTTTTTTATTTTACTATATGTCTATATAATAAATAATATATATACTATGTATAAATAAATATATATTTTTTATTTTACTATATGTCTATATAATATATAATATAATATATACTATGTATAAATAAATATATTTTTTTATTTTACTATATGTATATATAATATATAATATAATATATACTATGTATAAATAAATATATTTTTTTTATTTTACTATATGTATATATAATAAATAATATAATATATACTATGTATAAATAAATATATTTTTTTTATTTTACTATATGTCTATATAATAAATAATATATATACTATGTATAAATAAATATATTTTTTTATTTTACTATATGTCTATATAATATATAATATAATATATACTATGTATAAATAAATATATTTTTTTATTTTACTATATGTATATATAATATATAATATAATATATACTATGTATAAATAAATATATTTTTTTTATTTTACTATATGTATATATAATATATAATATAATATATACTATGTATAAATAAATATATTTTTTTAATTTTACTATATGTATATATAATAAATAATATAATATATACTATATATAAATAAATATATTTTTTATTTTACTATATGTATATATAATATAATATATACTATGTATAAATAAATATATATTTTTTATTTTACTATATGTATATATAATAAATAATATAATATATACTATGTATAAATAAATATATTTTTTTTATTTTACTATATGTATATATAATAAATAATATAATATATACTATGTATAAATAAATATATTTTTTTTATTTTACTATATGTATATATAATAAATAATTGTTTCTATTTTTGGCACAAGACCAGCAAATACCCAGTGCATTACTGGTACTTTATTTTATCGACCCCGGAAGGATGAAAGGCAAAGTTAACCTCGGCGGGATTTGAACTCAGATCCTACAGGGAGGTAACTCTATGCTTCAAAGAATGGCGTCCGACCTTCTACCGATACTGCCAAATAAATAATATAATATATTCTATGTATAAATAAATATTATATAGACCCCAGTGCCACCTTAGTCCACATTAGATCCCAGCTACCCCTTAGTTCACAGCGCCCCACGGGGACGGTAGCGCTCATTTGAGCACCTCAGCGCCACATCTTTAACAGTTGGCTGACATTACACAACCAGAGAGGTTTTATCAGATATTTTATTATAAGAGTGGAATTAATTTGAAAATACTTTAACGAGTTAAGAATTCAGTGAAGTAAAGGTTGTAGTTGATGGTTGCCATGACGAAATATACAATTATTTAGCGAATTAATTACTTCTTCTCTGTAAGAGGGGACACACTAATTGGTTTAGGTCGATTGAAAAATCAATCATATATCTTGAACATGCTGTCTCGTTCTGTATCACTGTCTGTCTGTCGGTCTGTCAGTTTTCTTCACTCTCTCTCGTTCTCTCCCTCTCTCCCACTCTGTCTCTCTCTCTCTCTCCCTCTCTCCCACTCTCTCTCTTCCTCTCTCTCTCCCACTCTGTCTCTCTCTCCCTCTCACATTCTTTCTATGTGTGTGTATGTGAATATATATATTATATGTGTCTGTGTGTATGTATATATATATATATATATACATATATATATATATATATTTATATATATATATATATATATATATATATATATATATACATATATTTATATATATATATATACATATATATATATATATATATACATATATTTATATATATATATACATATATATATATGTATATATATATATATATATATATATATATATATATATATATATATATATATATATATATATTTATATTTATATATATAAATATATATATATATATATATATATATATATATATATATATATATATATATATATATGGTGGGGGAGAGATAAAGCAAGAGTGTGGGGGAGAGAGTGAGGTACTCTGGTGAAAGGATGACAGAATCAGAAAGACAACTTGATTATACTTTCACCACCACCACACCACCACCGCCACTACACCCCACCATCACAACCCCACCACCACCAACACTACACCCCACCATCACCACACCACCGCCACTACACCCCACCACCACCACACCACCACCACCAACACTACACCCCACCACCACCACCACCACTACACCCCACCACCACCACACCACCACCACCACTACACCCCACCACCACCACGACTACACAACCACAACACCACCACCACCGCCACTACACCCCACCACTACACCCCACCACCAACACCAGCACAACACCACCACCACCACCTTCACTACACCCACTACCACACCACCACCAACACTACACCACCACTACCACCACCACCACCACCACCACCACCACCACCACCACCACCACCACCAAAAACTCTTCCATTATCATGTCATAAATTATATTTATGAAAACCCCCAATGATATTGTCTACAGTGCCCCAGCATGGCCTCAGTCTAGGTAATTACTTAAATACAATAGCAATTAGTGCTATACTCTTAACCAACACACGGCTGAATATTCCGTCATTACATCTAACTAAAGCGTATAATGCCTGTTGTGGTGGTGGTGGTGGTGGTGGTGGTGGTGGAGTGGTGGTAGTGGTGGTGGTGGTGGTGGTGTCGTGGTGGTAGTAGTGGTATCGTGGTGGTGGTGGTGGTGGCGGTAGTGGTGGTGTAGTGGTGGTGGTGGTGGCGGTGGTGGCGGTGGCGGTGGTGGTGGTGGTGGTGTAGTGGTGGTGGTGGTGGCGGTGGCGATGGCGGTGGTGGTGGTGGTGGTGGTGGTGGAAGTGGGCGAGGGGGAACATGAAATAATAAGATAGTCAGTTATAATACTGTCGACATTGACTCCACCCAAATACTCGGGTGGGTGGGACTGTGTTATATATATATATAGAGAGAGAGAGAGGGGGAGTGTGTCGTCAGCCGGAGGGGGGTGAGTGTCTCTCTCTCTATATATATATATACATGATTGTGTGGGTACAGTGTTATATATATATATATATATATATATAGAGAGAGAGAGAGAGAGAGAGAGAGAGAGAGAGAGAGATAGAGAGAGAGAGAGAGAAGTCAGCGGGAGATGCGTGTGTGTTTATATACATGACTGTGAGGGGCAGGGCGAAATATAGTGAAATATTTACATTATATACAGAGAGTAAGAGAGAGTAAGAGAGAGAAAGAGACGGGTGAGAGAGAGTGAGTTAAAGGAAGAGAGACAGACACAGTGAGGGGGATGGAGAGAGAGAAACAAAGACAAGGAGAGAGAGTGCAGAAAGCATTATTATATAAAGTTAAACGGCGGTGGATTGGCAGTATCGGTAGAGGGTCGGACGCCATGCTTTGAGGCATAGAGTTACGGCCCTTGCCATTCTGAGTTCAAATCCCGCCGAGGTTAACTTTTCCTTTCATCTTTACGGGGTCGATAAAATAAAGTACCAGTAATACACTGGGATAATTGCTGGCCTTTTGCCTAACGTAGAAACTAGAAACAATTATTATATAAAGTTAAGTTTATTGTTCGATTTAGTTATAATATATCCTAGACATTATACCTAGAAGATAGATAGATAGATAGATAGATAGATAGATAGATAGATAGATAGATAGATAGATAGATAGATAGATAGATCCCGTATAGGATGAAAGCAGAAATTAATTGCTTAAACTTTAATCTAGATTATATATATATATATATATATATATATATATATATATATATATATAGTTGGAAAAGAGGGTAATACTTTTAATTTATCAAGTCTTCAATATATGTATAAGAAACTTAGAAGCTTCCTCTCACTTCCCCCCATTACTTCTTCAGTACTTTTTAATTTATCAATTATCGAAGAATAAAAATCAATCTTAACTCCTTCCGCCGGGATTTGAACTCATAAAGTGCCACATACAAATGCCACAAAGAATTTTGTGCGATGCTCTAACGATTCTACCAAAACATCACACACAGATTGAAAAATAATACTGAAGAGGGTGGGAAGAAAAACAAAGAAAGAACAAAATTAGATAACAAAATTAGATAACAAAATTAGATAATATATTTGTCATACTAAATAATTTCTATATTTGCAATCAAGACCGTTGTTTTGTGTTTCAGATCTTCTTATCTTTAAACAATAAACACTGTGGGAATTATTTTGTTTGAAATATCTTTGGTATTAAACAAGAGTCAAGTTTACTTTGTAATATATCTTCATTACTCAGCTGATATCGCTAATAAATTCAGCTTTTATTCTGTAGATATACTAGCTTTTATTTCATATACAGGGTGTCCTCAAAAAATGTATACACACTTCAACAGCATTCGAATAAATATGTGTATATATGTGTATATATTTGTTTTGGGGGGGGACACCCTCATCTGATAATTTACTAATTACTTTTTACTGATATAATTCGCATTAATATTCTAATATTCTAAAAGATATTATAGATATCATATCAAACGACTATATATATATATGTATATATATATATATATATATATATATATATATATATATATATATATATACACACACACAAATATATATATATATATATACATCAAACATTTAGCGATAAGAACCTCACAGCTGGAGGTGTTCATCAGACATCAGATGATGTATGTTTTTATCAGTGTCACCCCTGTATATCTCATCTATAGTTACCCCTTACGTTACCATATCTCTAGTGAAATAGGATACCTCTTTCGTTACCATATCTCTAATGAAAGACACACCATATGATTTGCAAATTACTGTAGAAAGCAACCAGCATTCCTTTTTTTTTAATATACTTTCTTATTTTACATTCCATTCTTTCTTCTCAATCTAAGTTTTCTTTTTTCTTTTTCTATTAAATTATATTTACATCATATATTTTACATAGAATATAGATCTTTTTACAATGAAAAAAAAAATCAAGCATTTAGAGTCGTTTAATGATATAACTGACATTCTCATTATCAAGTTGATGTTTGAGGGAGGGGACATAACTTAACGAAGTTTCTGATTAACAATTATGATGGAAGGTTTTTAG
Organism: Eledone cirrhosa; assembly: GCA_964016885.1. Classification (NCBI taxonomy): domain Eukaryota; kingdom Metazoa; phylum Mollusca; class Cephalopoda; order Octopoda; family Eledonidae; genus Eledone; species Eledone cirrhosa. The sequence continues at coordinate 7,602,027 of OZ024748.1, forward strand.
GTAAATATAATCATTCTAAAGCAAATAGATATCATAAAACGAAAGTTAGCTTCAAGCTGTTTTGTAATAATTAAGCTGGTGTTTGGAATGTAACTTAATAAAGGTTTTTACATAGAATTATGATAGAAAACGTTTAGATAAATATAAGCACTTTGAAATAATTGTTTCTACTTTTGGCACAAGGCCATCAATTACCCAGTGCATTACTGGTACTTTATTTTATCGACCCCGTAAGGATGAAAGGCAAAGTTAACCTCGGTGGGATTTGAACTCAGACCGCAAAGGGACGTAACTATGCTGGAAAGCATGGCGTCCGACCCCTCTACCGATACTGCCAAGCCACCACCCTTTTGAAATAATATCTTTGTATCATAGAATTAGGGACGGTTACGGGCAGATTGCTATCAAAGGGTTTAGCTGGTGTTTGGAACATAACTTAACAAAGAGTACAACAAAGATCATTTTCTAACAAGAAAACAAATAAGTATAGGGGAAGAAATTATTACAGCTAAAAATATCATGTCAGCTTAAGATTTGGAAGAAACGTGCTTTAATTAATTAAAATGTAATATTATTAACCATTTTGGTCTTATTTATCATTGTTATATATGTATATATGTATATATATATATACATATATATATATATATATATATATATATATATATATATATATATATATATATATATATATATATATATATATATATGTACAGGTAATCAAAGTGTGTATACATTTGTTTGAGACACCCTTTTTCATATTACCTACTCTACTACCCCAAGTATTGAGTACACTGGTGAGTAATGGTCTAACTGGTTTTTACTGCATCCATTCTGATTTATATATATATATATATATATATATATATATATATATATATACACACACACATGTATATATATATATATATATATATATATATATATATATATACACACACACATGTATATATATATATATATATATACACACACACATGTATATATATATATATATATATATATATATATATATATATATGTATATATATATATATATATGTATATATATATATATGTATATATATATATATATATATATATATATATATATATATATATATATATATATATATAAATATATATATATATATATACATACAATATATTAATAAATGGAAACTATATTTACAAAACCATATTTATTTTATTATACATATTTCAAGGGCAACCAAGGCAAATTATGGTGCGCTTTCATCAGATAAAATACAGATTTGTTTCATAAAAGACAACCTTAACGGTAATGCTTTATATCAGTTATAAACATTTTTAAGCCTGTTGAATCCCAACAAATTAAATATAACCTCTGCATATATATATATGTATGTATGTATGTGTGTGTGTGTGTGTGTGTGTGTGTGTGTGTGTGTGTGTGTGTGTGTGTGTGTGTGTGTGTGTGTGTGTGTGTGTGTGTGTGTATGTGTGTGTGTGTGTGTGTGCGCGCGTGCGCGCGCGTGTGTGTGCGTGTGCGTGTGCGTGTGCGTGTGTGTGTGTGTGTGCGTGTGTGCGCGTATGTGTGTGTGTGTGCGTGTGCGTGTGCGTGTGTGTGTGTGTGCGTGTGTGCGCGCGCGTGTGTGTGTGTGTGTGTGTGTGTGTGTGTGTGTGTGTGTGTGTGTGTGTGTGTGTGTGTGTGTGTGTATCTAAATGTATATAAGTGTACTCTATAGGAATATTAATCTAAGTGTAGATAATTCTAACACATGCTGTTTATGGTACAAGGTAATATTCCAAACTTGGCAACTTTATACAATACAAACAAAGTCTATTTTAATCTAATCTACATCTTAACAGATTCCAATGTTTAATCGGTTCATATCTCTATTTCTATAGACTGATAACTTATATCTCCCACTTATATTCCTCCTATCTAGAGATGTCTTTCTAGTTCTATATTACTTCTCTCTATCTCTCTATCTCTCTATCTCTCTATCTCTCTATCACTCTCTCACACATACACACATGCACACACATATATATATATACACACACACTTTCATTCACTCTCTCTTTTTCTCATATATATATATATATATATGAGCGTGTATATGTGTGTATGGTTGTATATATGCACAAACACACATACACACACACACACATAAATATATATATATATCCAGGTAGTGTAATATATATATACACACACACACACATAAAATTTAATATAGAAATGGTTTCTACAGGATTAGAACTGTTTCGAATGAAACAGTTCTAGTCCTGTAGTATATATACATATACATATATATATATATATATATATATATATATATATGTATATATATATATATATATATATATATATATATATATATATATATATATAACCAAAGATTAATATATGTCACATATCAAATCTTATATTTTGTCTGATGAAAACGCACTTAAACACCATTGTACCTTTGAAATATGTATAATAAAATATATATTTTGATTATAAGAATATTTTTCATTTATTAATATTTTGAATAATATATATATATATATGTGTGTGTGTGTATATCTATATATATATGGGGGGAGTGTAATCGAAATGCGGAGAGATAGAGAGAGAGAGGGGGGGGAGATCCCTTATATTGAAAGTGTCATGCTCAAGTGATATCTGTGACAACAGTAATGGTTGTTGGTTTATATAGAATGTCAGGAGAATTCTTGGCTGGAACTATAGAACCACGTGAGGGTAAGAGGGAGACAGAGTGTGCTACACACAGACACACAGGCACACACACACATACTCACACACACATACACTCACACAAACATACACACAGAGAGACGGACACACAGACACACACACAGACAGACACACACACACAGATACACATACACACACACACACTCCACACACCATGACATGAAACCAATAACAAGAACAATATCAATCAAAACCACCACCACCACCACCACACCAACAACAACATTAACAACAACAACAACAACAACAAAACAAGTTAATCAGACTAATCTGAAATTAAAACCCGAAACAAAACAAGATGTGGGTGGGGTGAAGCTACTAGTGGGTGGAGGGGTTATTGTGGGTTTAGGGAGTTAAAGGATTTCCACCATGGTCGTAGTCTTTTCCCTTTTTTTTACACTATTCCACTCTCCTAGGAACCAATCCCCACCCTACCATCTTTCCTACTCACACTCTGCTTCACCAACTAAGACAATCCTTTTCCATCAATGTCTCCCCTATTTCTGTGTCCCCTGACCCACCATTCCCGTACCAACCCTTAACTCTCGTTTCTTCCAGCTGCTCCACCACAGCAAATGTCATCGAGTATTAATGAGAAAATCCTTTTTTTTTTTTTTTTGTGCTGATGCCAGACTCGAAGACCCCTACACTAACACCAACACTACAACACCAACATTACAACACCAACACCACCAACACCACAACACCAACACCACAACACCAACATTACAACATCAACACCACAACACCAACACCACAACACCAACACCACAACACCAACACCAACCTCACACCAACATTACAACACCAACACCACAACACCGACTCTAACATCACAACACCAACACCACAAGACTTGGTTGATTGGTTAGATGGTGAGTTGGTTGTCTTGGTGGGTTACTGGGTTGTTGTTAGGTTAGTTGGTTGGCTTATATATACATAAACATTGAAATAATTTTGAAAACCATACCATAATCCCAATTATTTAATTTGTTAAGGTTAGATTCTATTGTTATCTTAACAATTTTAATTTTCTAGTGCATTGTATGGTTTTCAAAATTATCTAAATGTGTATTTCCTATTCAACAATGCTTCATGCAAACTACAACACTCTGTAATGTATATATATATATATATTCTAGGGCGGGTAAAATTCACGAGATCCATGGACGAGTTCTCTCCAGCGGTCTCTGTCCCTCATTATCGCTGCCATGTCCTGCGTCTCCAACAGACCAGTGTCTGTCCTTAGGGCATCAACATACGTTAACCTTGGTCTTCCTCTCTTCCAGGAAGATATATATATACATATATATATATATATATATATATATATATATATATATATATACAGTGCAAATGCCACATTACGAATATACATTGTTAGTATTCTTTGAGACAGGTTTTGTTCGACGGACGTTCAAACCATATCTCATTGGTTGAGGAATTGTGAGAGCAAACAGCTTTATGGCTAATACTAACTATAACCTCGTCAATATATATATATATATATATATATATATATATATATATATATATATATATATATATAAGGATTTATATATATATATATATATATATATATATATATATATATATATATATATAAGGATTTATATATATATATATATATATATATATATATATATATCACATAAGAAACGGAGTGATATTGAATTGAATTATCCAGCTAATTCTGTAATTCCATCGACCACAAGGTTGTCCGCCTCTTCTACAATCGAAGATTAAGACAGCCATTTTTATGGCATCACATGTCTAATCCAATACATGTCTTCAGAAGCTAACAAAAAATACCAACTACTCATTTGAACAGACTTAGAGTAATGCTATCTATCTATCTTTCTATCTATTTATCTATCTGTCTTTCTATCTATCTATTTATCTGTCTTTCTATCTACCAATCTATCTATCTACCAATATATCTATCTATCTATCTCTCCCCCTATCTCTCTCTCTCTCTCTCTCTATATATATATATATATATATATATATATATATATATATATATATATATATATATATATATATATATATATATATACATATATACATATATATATATATATTTATTTATCTACTTATTTATCTATCTATCTATAACTATATCTACACACACACACATATATATATATATATATATATATATATATATATATATATATATACATATTTACATACGTTGATAGATATATTTCTTTATTAGCCACAGGGGCACAAAAGAAGGGGACAAATACAAAGGGGGAAGTTTACATACAATAAAAACGTGTAAAATGTTATCACAGATGGAATTTAAAAGTTAGTCGATTTTCCCCAATAGAGGGAGACAGTTTATACATACGTTGATAGATAAATAGATGGATAGATAGAAATATATATATGTGTGTGTGTGTGTGTGTGTACGTATGTATATAAAACTATGCAGACACACACACACTAGCACACACACACCTACACGCACATACACACATATTCCTAAATTTGATTTCCTATCTCCCTTCTTTTCCTTCTTTCCTTTCTTCCTTCTTCACCCCCCCCCCCCCCCCCAACCCTACCCCTACTCCTTACCTTCACGTCAGTCTTTTTTTCTTTTTTTTTCTTTTTTTCTTCACCTCAACAACTAAAACATCCCTCGTCCCTTCTTCTTCATCATTCCATTATTTCTTCCAACCATTCCTTCACCCTTATCATTATTCATATATGTCTTTATATATATATATATATTTATTTATATATTTATATATTTACATAATGTTTGTTTCTTTCTTTCTTTGTTTCTTTCTTTATTTCTTTATTTATTTATTTAATCCTTTACCATTCTTTAATATAATGTCGGCCTGAGGGAGACGTTTATGTCCATTTCTGGCAACGAAACGCTATAGATTAGCGGCCATGTCAAAAACCAATATATATGCATTAATCCAAGGTTTAATTCTGACGATTGCTATGTAGTTATATATCTATCTATCTATCTATCTATCTATCTATCTATCTATCTATCTATCTATCTATCTATCTGTATATTATATTCTTTTTTTCAAATACCACTTTGGAAGAAGAATCAGGATGGAGAGAGAGGTGCTGTACCCCAGCAAGTTTTATGAAAGGTGGGTGAAAGTGGCGAGAATGGCCCGAGTGAATGGGCCTTCTCTCTATATCAGCCTGTAGGTTGAGGAAAAGGAGGAGGAGAGGAAAGGAGTACAAGCTCTTCGTACTCCTGGAGATGAGGGTTGCACATTTTTTTCGGGGGTCTGTGTTACCCATATAAACTGTCTCCCTCTATTGGGGAAAATCGACTAACTTTTAAATTCCATCTGTGATAACATTTTACACGTTTTTATTGTATGTAAACTTCCCCCTTTGTATTTGTCCCCTTCTTTTGTGCCCCTGTGGCTAATAAAGAAATATATCTATCTGTATATTATATTATTGTAATGATCAAGCCGCCTCCCCCCTTCAAAGATGAAGCAGAGGCGGTGTTTCTGTGCGTAATAGCCATGGCGAAAGAGGTTGTATGGTGGACGCGTCTGAAAGGACTGAGGTCGGGCACCTTTCTCTCTGGCCAACAACTGGTCCGTTTCTTCCGATATCATTTCGGAAGAAGGATCAGGATGGAGAGAGAGGTGCTGCACCCAGCCGTTTCTATGAAAGATGGGTGAAAGTGGCGAGAATGGCCCGTGTGAATGGGCCTTCACTCTACATCAGACTATAGGTGAGGAAGATGAAAGACCAAGGGAGCACCCCTTCTCTGTGCTCCTGAGGAGAAGGGTTGCACACTTTTTTCGGGGGTGTGTGCGACCCCCCAAGGCGCCGCCTCTCTATTGAGGATTTTGTTAAAAATTTTATTTTTTGTTATATCTTATTTTATTTTTATATTTTGTTATTGCCTCCTCCTTATTGAGGACGCCTTTTTGTGTAAACTCCCCCCATTGTACTTGTCCCACTTTTGATGCCCTAGTGGCAAATAAAAGAAATATATCTATCTGTATATTATATATATATATATATATATATATATATATATATATATATATATATATATATATATATATATATATATATATATATATATATAGATAGATATATAGATATATAGATAGATAGATAGATAGATAGATAGATAGATATATAGATATAGATATATTTCTTTATTTGACACAAGAAAAGAGGACAATACAGAAACATGGCGGGGATTTTACATACAATCAGATAGATATATATATACCTACATCTGCACACACACCACACACACATATATGATAGACTTCCAGGAAGCTCCAACCGTTAAGGTTGATAATTGCAAAGTTAACTGTCACCACACATTATAAACCTGAAGATTGCGAAAGCATGAAAGTACTTGTTCAATCGTGGCTGTTCATTAAATATATTTTATTA
>OZ024748.1:7624164-7691664 GCA_964016885.1 Eledone cirrhosa
TCTCTCTACAATTGGGCACAAGTTATGGTAATGATCACATGACTGACTGATTCGGACGAATCAAAGTTTCCGCCTTACTTTACCTCTGACCACGCCCCTTCTCTATAAACTGACCACGCCCAGTCACTCTCTTTACTATACAGATTGACATGTTTCATTTGGTATTATTCTATTTCTTAGCTCCTCCCATATAAATTACTCTCTGACGTCTGGCTGATACTACCATCATCATCACCATCACCATCATCTCCAACATCACCACCATCATCGCAATCACCATCACTACCATCATCATCATCATCACTACCATAACCATCACCATCATCATCACCATCACCACCACCATCACCATCACCATCATCCCCATCAGCACCACCATCACCACCACCATCATCATCACCATCACCACCATCACCACCATCACCACCATCATCATCACCACCATCACCATCATCATCACCACCATCACCATCACCACCATCATCATCATCACCATCACCATCATCATCATCAATAGCAACATGACCATCATCATTACCATTAACAACACCACCACCAACAACAGCATTAACACTAACACCAATAACATTATCATCATTATACCCATCATGATGATGGTGGTGATAGTGATGATGGAGGTGGTGGTGGTGATGATGATGGTGATGACACCACACCTACATACACAGTGTACCGCGGACTACACTATTCAGTGTGTCGCATTCTCTTCAAAAGTCGCTTCGGTGTCATTTGAGGAAAATCTAGCTACTATTTCTAGCTCACACTAACAACGTATAATTTGATTGGCGATTGAATGGGCCTCCGTTGGTTTCGACGATGAGTGTTCCATTTGTTCAATCAACGGAACAGCCGACTGGTGAGACTAGCGTCTAAATAGCTGGGTATTCCACAGACACGTGTACCCTTTGTGTAATTCTCTAGGAGATTCGGCGTGAGCGGCAAAGCTGACCCTTTGAATCTGTTCGACAGGCTTCTATACAGCTTGTCTACCCAAGAGCTCAGCCACCGGGGCCCGACACTCTCTAATACACACACATACGTATATACATAGAGAGAGAGATGTGTATGTATATATACAGTGCGAAATGATAGCTAAGCGACGTCTACAAACTAAAATGTGTAACATAGGTTATCATAATTTAAAGGGAGGCAATTCGTAAAACAGAATTGTCTCCCTGTCAGAATTAACTGTTATAAATTTATGTAAACCTACAACAGTTTAGTACATGACATAAATCTGATAAATACAGACACACATACATAAAGAGTGAAGGTGGTAATTGTGTTAGGAAAAAGATTTATTTATATGTATATTTATACGCATTGTAAAAAGACCCCAATCATTCACTAATGGCCATGGTTTGGGGAGATCACAGCGCCAAAACTATGGGCATGTGGTTAGAATGTCTCAGGAAAGAATCGTTCCACAGATTTGTAGCTCATATAGATTCACTCCAGGTAGAGTCGCTACTTCTCCGAATTGTGAGATCACAGCTCTGATATTATAGGCATGTGGTTAGAATGTCTCAGGAAAGAAAATACCATTAGAAAATTGGGTAACATACTTTTAAGGACAGAAAAAGATGACCAACTGTCTCTAACGGTATTTTCTAACCCAATGACCTCAATAAATCGTAAGATATGAAATTAATATACACTGTAAATATAATATTAAAATAACGAAGTGATTTGAGAAAAGGGAAACAAAAAAGAAATATATATTATTATATATGTTTATTCCATTTATTAAAATGAACAAAGAAAAATAAAATAAAATGTAACTTTCTACAAATATTATATTTCGTGTCTTTGTATATATATGTGTGTGTGTGCATTTATGTGTTTAAAAGGATGAAAGGCAACGTTAACTCCAGGGGAATTTGAACTCAGATCGTAAAGGGCCGTAACTCTATGCTGTAGAGCATATTGTCCGACGCTCTACCGATTCTGCCAATCCACCACACCAACAGTTTGAGATTTAGTCACAAGGTCAACAATTTCAGGGGAGGGGAAAGTCGATTAAATCGACGCCAGTGTATTACTGGTACTTTATTTTATTGACCCCGTAAGGATAAAAGGTAAAGTTAACCGCAGCGGGATTTGAACCGAGAATGTAAAGCGCCATAACTCTATGCTGCAAAGCAAGTTGTCCAGCACTCTACCGACACTGCCAAACCTCCGCAATGGTCCCAATACAAAGAACAAGAAAAACAAGTTGAACATATAGACCCCTAGAGGTTTATCTATAGTACTGCTCCAATGTGTTCCCAACCCATGCTAGCAGGGACAGTGAATGTTAATCGATAATGATGATGAAGTGGGATATGAAATGGAAATAAACAGAATTAGAACAAATACCACAAGGTACCCCATCCAACATTCTAAAAATCCTGTCAATCCCCTTCCTTGGGCGGCTACTTTATCTATATGATATTGGAACTTTCCTCAGTAAACCACAAATCTACTGAATCACTTTAAATATATATAAAATAATTGTTTCTACTTTTGGCACAAGGCCAGCAATTATATCAGTGTATTACTGGTACTTTGTTTTATATAAAACTAGCAGTAAAGTCCGGCGTTGCTCGGGGCTGCTCAGTAGCTGTGTTAAAGTTACAATGTTAAGTTCCTTTCTTGGCTTAAAAACTGTAGAGTCTACAGTGTAGACTTTCATGTGGTACTTTTGATTAATATTCCCTCAACCAACAGTATGCCTTATGAAGTTAAGAAAACATAACCATAACCCGAATGTTAAAACAAAAGAGGATGCTGGGCATAAAAACTGCACTGGTAATCTATTAACAAAAATCGAAAATGTAAACATCAGCGTAACCAAACTATCAGTTATTTTGAAACATTGAAACAAAGAAATTGGATGAACATAAAAAACAAAAAAGCGTTATCTGTCTGTCGTTTAAAATTATTGCTTCTAAATGAAAATCTCATACGGCTTTATTCGAGATGAATGCTTTTTTTTACGGTGTATTCAAATAACCTTGTTTTCAAGTAAAACTATTGTTTTAAAAGACTTTTTAATGGAAATCAAGCAAAATGGAAGCTTAATGTTGAAATTTCGAACTCATGAATTTTGCTGTCCCGAAAGTTGTTCGTGTATTTTTGTCCCTTTGCACGTCAGAATGACGCCAGAAAAGGGAAATAACTCATCTCTCATCTCTATTTATACATTTGAACTGAAAATCAATACATTACAAATTCGATTTTTGCACTTGGCGTGGGTCGATTTGAAAAATTGTTTGACCGATGTCTCCGCCGGACCTTTATCTATAAGTGTAGCAATTTCACCGAAATTTGAACGTACGGTTTAGGAGATGTGTGCCGACCGTTTTACTAGACAGACAGACAACCTCAGTTTAGACTAGCAGAAAACCACCGGGGCGGTTTTCTGCTAGTCTACATATCTAACACAGAGAATGTCTGTCTGTCTGTCAGCTCACTAAAACTTGAGAACCATCCAACCGATTGTTTTCAAACTTTAGACATGTAATACTTATGGTCCTGTGAGTGTTTTGGGCAAAAATTATTTCAAATGTTCAATGCCCTAGGGACCGCATTAGGCGATTTAGCGTTCTCTCTATATAATTCTTAGTCTTTCTTTTTAGATAGATACAGATATAACGTTGCGCCTTTATAATATCTGTCTGTATGTCTGGCTGTCTGCATTACGTCATTATGACGCGCTCAGCGCGATTCCCTCGGCCTCAGTGACCAAAGTTAGTGGAGAGGGGAAGGTAATGTTTCTGTAGCACGTGTTTTAGCGTCTATTCACTCTCTCTCTCCCTCCCACTATCCCCCTCTCGTAGTCTGTCTCTTTCTTTCACTCTCACTCTCTCTCTCTACGCACGTGTTTCCACTGTTGGACAGACAGACAGACAGAAATTGCTGGTTATATATATATGTAGATATAATATTAAAACTGTCCTGTCATTTTGTCTGTACCTAAATTGTAGCTGAAACAGTCCATTCTGCACTTGAAGTGTTTTGCTTTATGTCCTCTTAAAGACATGCAATTTTACCTAAAATAATTTCAAGCAAATTCCATTAACTACAACTCTCACAAGAAAAGACTATTTTTATTGTATAAATCAATAGAGAAAAAAACCATTAAAAACAATTGATTTCACAATCACAGTTAGATACAAGTTTCACAGACACACACTAAGGATACATAGATACATGATATAGTTATATACACACACACTAAGGAAATGTAGATACATACAACAGTTACACACACACACTAAGGATACATAAGCATCTAATCTCGAATGATAAAATGAAAGAGTGAGGACGACAAACACACAGACACATAAGTCAACAGTCACACACACAGGAAGAGGCCTCTTCAAGCTGTGTTAAAGCCATGTCAACCTAGAGCTGGTGTCACTATAAAATATACTCAGGGAGAGTGAGGGATCGTATATAAATGAGATGTGGGTTCTCGGCCAGTCTGCAAAGTCAGTGGCCCCAATTTGAGGGCTCACTAGTCTGGGACAATGTGACTAACCCTCGGTAACAGGGAAAAACGGATGTTACACAATGATGATTATGAGGACAATAGTGTGTGTGTGTGTGTGTGTGTTTAAATTTCGGTGGTTGTTGATGACCCATAATTACAGGTTCAACAAAAGTTGATTAGAAAAATATGTACTAGGGGAAGTATGTGTGAGGCTGGGAGTGGGACATGACTGAGTAAACCCTTGAAAGAAGTGTGTCTTCAAGGCCACAGTTAAAGGACCGAAACCAGTAAAATTATAAAAGAGCACACATACAAACACACACGTGTGTATATATATATATATATATATATATATGTAGGAGGTGAGTTTTATTGTAGTACAATAAAGCAATGCAGATATCGGATAAGAAGCACTCTACAGTTTGTAGGACTGGAGTATACATAATATATAAGAACAAAAGATGGTTAAAAGAGTTCCATGTATTTTATTATGCGCATTTCAAAAAAAAATATCATCATGCAATAATATTTGTTTTCATTAAAACTGCACTATCCACAAGTGTTTTTTAACCTTCATATCATGTCTTCCTATTTTATCTGATGAAAACACAAATATTATTGCATGATGATATTTGTTTTTGAAATGCGCATAATAAAATACATGGAACTCTTTTAACCATCTTTTGTTCTTATATATATATATATATATATATATATATATATATATATACAAACATATACATATATATATCATCATTTCATTTTACGTCCGCATTTTCCCTGCTTGCAAGGGTGGGACGGGAACTGATTCTGGCTTGATTTCTACAGCTGGATGCCCTTCCTAACACCAACCTCATTTACAGTGAGTGCTGGGTGCTTTTTTGCCGTGGCACCTCCACGACCACTTTGCAGTGGAATCATATGGACCCCAGTCCCTATCATCTCATTTCTACAGCTGAGTAAACTGGAGCAATGTGAAATAAAGTGTCTTGCTCAAGGAAACAACACATCGCACAGTCTGAGAATTGAACTCACAACCTTTCGATTGCAAGGCCAATGCTCTAACCACTAAGCCATGTGCCTCCATTATATATATATATATATGCCTCCATATATATATATATATATATATATATATATATATATATATATATATATATATATATATACACACAAACACACATATATATATATAAATATATATATATATACACACATTTATACACCATATATATATATATATATATATATATATATACACACACACATATATATACATGTATGTGTCAGTTCATACAAGTGGATATATACATTATAAATATATATAAGCACAGATAACCTAAACTCTTAAGAAATATATTACATAACTACCACAATATATGCTGATTGCTATTTTTTCATTTATTTGTACCCTCACCCTTGTGTGTCAGTGTGTGTGTATATATATATATATATATATATATATATATATACACCCACACAAGGGTGTGGGAACAAATAAATACACACACACACACTCACACATTTGTCCTTAAAAGTGAGTAAATAAATTAATAAATATATATATGTACAGCGAGTGTTATTAGTTGCATCCTAAGATGATCTGGTCCCTTCCAAGGAGTAAGAGTTGTGACAGGTAGTTAGGGAGAGGATGCTGGATCTTCTCAGTTTCAATCATATCTTGCAAGCCTTCTAAAACATGAGGACCAGAAAACTGAACCTTGCTGTTAAGACCATAAAATTTATCTTCATTTGGATATGTCATCTACAAAAGAAAAGTGAAATATTTCAATACATATATCTTACATAAAAGTATAGAAAAATACAGGGTATGTCAAAAATACAGGCTATATTCCTGAAGCAAATGACCATAGAATCATGCAGTAACTTCTACAATATATGTCTGAATAGAAATATAAAGTTTTGCTAATCTAACTCCGGTGAAGTTTTATTTTAAGTCTGAGCATTCCTGTGTGAATTAATTTTCTTTATGCATTAAAAAAATCATTATACATGACAAAAAAATTATTATACATTACTAGAAATCCCATGTTATAAAATAAATAGGATGGGTTGGGGGTCTCGATATGTAAACTAAACGACTAATTCTGATTTTTTTAAAAAATCAACAGAGACAACCTGGAAAAATTACCAATTTTCCAGTGCCCTATTATTTGGGACCCAAGAATACACAGACACTCACACACAACTGTTTTTGGACCTCTGTCAGTCACTTAGATAAGTGTTCCAGTTGTTCAAATAATCCAACAGCCTTCTCATGAAATTAATGTGCAAGTGGCTGAGCATTCCAGAGACACGTGTAACCTTTAATTTCATTCTCAGGGAGATTCAGCACAACGTAGTATATAATAAGGCTAGCTATTTGAACTACAAATACAACTCATTTGTTTTTTTGCCAGCTGGGTGAACTGGAGCAATATGAATAAAGTGACTTGCTCAATGACACAATGCACACCTGAGAATTGAACTTGTGTGACTATCATTGTGAACAAAACACCCTACCCACTAAGCCATGCACCACCACCATCATACATACACCTATAGTTTTCACAGAAATATTTCTAAAGAAAGAAAAACATAAGATATAACATACATTACTATCTCCTGGAACATTTATGAACTTGAAAAATGTGAAACACAAAAATTACATTTTTAATACTTACAGAAAAATTGATATTTTCTAAAATTGGTAAATTCTCTCGCCCAAGGACTTTTTCAATTACCTCTTCTTTCTTTTCTTTCTGATTTCTCTGTTCATGGAAAATGTTGTCCTCATCTTCCAATACCTCAGTTACTAAGAAAATACATATTTAACCCTTTAGTATTTATATTACTCTATATATATATATATATATATACTATTGTATTTTAGCAGTAAAGGTTTTAGCTTAAGTTTGTGAAAGAACATTGCAGGGGCAATAATATTGCTATTTTTATATCAGTGAGTTGTTTCCCCTTCGAAATGCACACTCCAAGAAGGGGGTGCAGTAATGAAACTATGGCCAATGGTCCGGAAGGAGTTTTATTCCGTTCCTACACAAGATCGTATTTACCACTAACTCACTCATTGTGTGCAATCTAATATATAGATTTGTATTTCATAAATACAGGTTCTGTTAAATCATGGAGCGAGTGGAAGTTCGGCGAGCTAAGACAAATTCAATTTATTTAGTTCTATAAATTTATATATATATACCACTAGCAGGTATACAGCATCGTTACCACATGTTGGTATATGACACAACACTATCCAACCCATGCTGACATGGAGAAGTAGACATTAAATGAGGACAATGACTGTTATCGTGTTGGAACTCTGTCATTAACGATATATGTTCCTGTTGTACAAACAACGGAATAGCTTCCATGTGATGGCTGACTATTCCACAGACATGTGTACCTTTAATGTAGTTGTCAGGGAGATTCAGCAGGATAGTATGTGACAAGGCTGGCTCTTTGGATTTACAGATACAACTCATATTTTTGTTAGCTGAACAGACTGAGAAAAGTGAAATAAATTGTTTTGTTGAAAGAAACACAGTGCTGCTAGGAGTCAAACTCACAACCTTTAGTCATAAGCTGAGCAACCTTACCACTAAGCCATATGCTTTCACTGACTGTTACTATATTTACATTTAATAATCAGCTTTTAAATTGAAGATAGATGTTAAAAATATTAGAAAAAAAAAACATAACACAAACCTTTTCTCTTTTTACTGTGCTTTAAAAGTAGCGATGATTTTGTCTAAAAAATGTAAAATATATTGATATATTAAAACAATGTTATCTCAGATCGAGATGAAGCAAGAATGCATTTGATTGAACACATATAAAAATAAGAAAACTCATCGATCGCTAGAACAGCCGTATATATATATATATATATGTGTTCATATATCAACTGTTAATGTCCTGTACTGCATAAAACCACATTAGTAAGACATTCTTAATACAAAACAGCACTAACTATAAATCACATTAAAATTCCAAGTCACTATTTTAATACTGCAAATTCTCACAAAGATCTGTCCACAAAAAATCATTACAGGATGTTAAGAGATAAAAAACCATTTTAATGGGGCTATAATTCTTTTTTATCCAGACTATTTTTCTATAGTAAAAAATTTTATGTTGCTTCTAATTTTCTCAAAAAACATATATATTTAATATAGAAATGGCTTCTACAGGACTAGAACTGTTTCATTCAGGAGAAATCATCAGGAAGCCCTGATGATTTCTCCCGAATGAAAGTTCTAGTCCTGTAGAAGCCTTTCTATATTAAATATATATATATATATCATCATTTTACATCCGCTTTTCCCTGCTTGCAAGGGTGGGACGGGTCCTATTCAGCACAGCATCTCTCCACTTGTCACGGTCCTTCGTCATCTCCACTGTGAGCTTCAGCGATCTGAGGTCTGCTCTCACCACCTCCGCCCATGTTTTTTGTGGTCTACCTCTACTACATCTTCCTTCAACTGGCATTTCCTGGCACATCTTCACCCATCGGTCATCCTCCATGCGCATCACGTGTCCATACCACCTGAGTCTCCTCTCCCGCACACTAAAATCTATCCCTCTCAGACCCAGTTTCTCTCTCAACACATCCATGCTCGGTCGTTCACGCACATTGACATTGCACATCCAACGGCGCATGTTTGCCTCATTTCTCTCCAGCCATCACATATCCTCTGCAGTTGCTGCCCATGTCTCACTACAATGCAGCATCGCACTCCTCACACAGGTATCATATAACAGGCCTTTTGTACGCAGGGAGAAACCCTTCTTTGTCAGCAGAGGAAGAAGGGTATATGTATATATATATATATATATATATATATATATATATATATATATATATATGTGTGTGTGTGAGTGTGTGTGTATGCATGTGTGCGAGGTCTCAGAATAACTCAGAAGAATCAATTATTGAAATAGTAGCTATCATCTAATATAAAATTCTGAAGAGAAAATACCTGAGAAAATTTATTCAATGCCATTGTAGCTAACGAGTTGACATGTCTACCACTTAACTGCATCCTTTTATAATCAGAGAATCCCATACAGTCCAATATTTCCTATGAAAATATAACAAAAGAAGGCATAAATAACTGATAAATATAAGCATAATATACATATATATATAATTATTTAATAATGCATTTGTCTAAGGAAAGAATCACTAGACAGATCTTAAGGGGCAAAACCAACCGCCAATAGCCTATGGGTAAACCCCGAGCAAGATGGTTGGATAACATCCATGAGCTTGGCTGGTCTCACTTGGGGATCCAGTCAGATCATTTGGAGACGGTTGCTTCTGACAGGGCTCACTGAAGGAGTGTTTGAGAACTCTGGCTCCACGACCCTCTCAGGAATAAATGGGTGAAGAAGAAGCATAAGTGTTTAGTTATATAAGGAAATCTGACTTACCTCCATCACAATACCAAAGAGGGGATCTTTAAGGTATTTCACTAAAATTATTGGTAACGTTGGAAAATGAACTAAAAACGATATGTTCAGTTGGTATAAATTCTTGTTCAGATTGTACTCGGTGGTCATAATTCTATACCAGACAGCTCCATTATAGATGCTTATAGTAACATTCTGAAAACAGAAAGAAAATTATATATATATATACATTGTATGAATATATATTATCAAATATATATTATATATATATATATATCCATCATCATCATCATCATGACAACAACAACAGAAGAATTGATATAATCTTAAACTTACTGTTTTATATAATTTAGAAAGACTTTTATCAAGAGAGTCTTTCAGGCTATCAGCATTTAATAACTTGTGTTTGTCTATAATTAGAAAAAAACATTGTAATTAATTCATATACTGTACATCAGAATAGTTACTAGTCTCCAACAAAACTTAATACAGTGAAATACAACAAAATTTACAGGGTATAAAAAAAGATTTGAACGAGACCAACCGAAACAAATCAAGTGTTTGTTTGTTATTACGTTGGTGATTGAAAAAATTTCGAAAAAGATTGATAAAACAAGTACTGCGCCCAATACAATTGATTAAAATGAAGGTAATGTGCCCCAGCATGAGCGCAGTTTACTGACAGAAACAAGTAACTTATGGAAAATTAATAGAAACATACCATGTTCTTTAACCATTCTATAAACTTTCCAGGTACCAGTGCCTTTCATCTGGTGATCTGTAAAAATGGCCAAAAGTAGAAAGGGAAATGAAAATATTTATAATAAAGAAATTGAATGAAGCTAGTATGCTTCAATAGATGTGAAAAGTAATCTACATGAACAGCAAATCATAAATAAATTGAGAGAGAAACTAACACCACTTCTATATTTAGCTTGTACTGATCTCAAAAGCAATTTATCTACACCTGGTTTCCTTAACGACAAAATTTGTAGTTAAAAAAATATATTACTTACACATCAAATCTAACAAGGCAGCATTTTCCATCGTAATTTGCATTTGCTGAAAAAAAAAAAAAAAAAGGATTATAGATGAATATTAACATTTTTTAGGGAGCAGATTATTAAGCAACTACCATAATAGGGGATCAATAAAGTTTCTGAGACCAGTTCTATCTTCAAATATAACTAGATTCCTTTAAATTGTTTATGCCATGGATACAAGCTGGTAGGAGACCAACTAAAACCTGTATAGGTAGGAGCTGTAAATATCATATAATAATAATTGTTTCTGATTTAGACACTAGGCCTGCAATTTGGGGGAGGGGAAAGTCGATTAAATCTGCCTCAGTGTGACTAGTACTTTATTTTACCGACCCAGTAAGAATGAAAGGCAAAGCTAACCTCGGCGTTCGGTGGGATTTGAACTCAGATCATAAAGGGCCGTAATTCATGCAGCAAAGCATGTTGTCCGACGCTCCACCGATTCTGCCAACCACCGCCCTTAATAATAATTATTTGTATTTTTGGCACAAGGCCAGCAATTACCCAGTACATTACTGGTACTTTATTTTATCGACCTCGTAAGGATGAAAGGCAAAGTTAACCTTGGCGGGATTTGAACTCATGTCGTAAAGGGACGTAACTATGCTGGAAAGCATGTCCAACTCTCTACCAACTCTGCCAATCCAAGCACGAACGAAGTGTCAAGTTTTCATTACGTTTATTCAGATGTGACGTTAGTTTCGCGATTGATCAGCTTAGTGTTCGATCTCTATCGATTGGACCCGACTCTGGGATCAAAAGCTCATTAGACTTCTGTTAACGTATTAAAAAAAAGTCACACACACACATATATATATACATACATATATATATATATATATATATATATATAAAATGATTAGTGACTGGATTAAGAGAGGATTTCTTCTGAGCTGTTTTATCTGATCTCTTTCTGCTATTACTGAAGGTATCATACGATATATATATATAAAGATTTACACATTTGGGACACTCACATTCACAGATACTTCACCCAAACAAAAACGAACGGTACTTGATTGATCTGTAGATTTAAATACCGAATTATTTACTAATTTATACACACACACACACTAAGTTTCCTAATCAAAGTTATTTATTATCAACAATTAGAAAACATCCTAATTTACGTGGCATAATTACAATTTAGTACCCGACTAAATTTGTTTTTTATGGATATTTTTTTAAGAAATTTTACATATTTGTGTGTAAACATTTGATTAAGATAAATATGTATATCTGTTTAACGGTTAATTTGTGTTATTAAAGAAAAGATCGTGTTTTTGTAGAGATTAATTTCAAATTATTGGATAGAATTGAAATCAATAAATAAAATTTTTTTTTTATTTTATTTAAATATATGTAAAAAGTAATCAGTGTAATTTTTATAGATTTTTATAGAAAGAAAGAAAATGTAAAGTTTTTCACCTGACAAAGTTTTAAGACTTCAACCACCATCAGTGATTTCATGTTTATACGGAAAGTTTTAAAGTTGTGAATGGTAGATTTTGGTAAATAATTCCATCTTTCTAAAAGACGATATAACTCTTGTGATGGACATCGTCTTAAAGTGACTCGTAAACAAGTCATCGGTAAATCAGACAAGGAAGCTGACGTAAGTCTCATCGCGTTTCTTCCAACAATAATAACAAATTTAAAAATGGCGCCTCGTCACGTGATACCTTATCACGTGACTCCTACGCACTGACTTTTTACGGAAACACTGTATCAACTTCTTCCTCCAGCTGACGGAAACCCAGTCTACGGAATTATGTACTTACGCAAATTGGAAAATAGGATCAATAAATAATTTCAGGGTTTAACGACTTTTAAAAATGATATTGTGCTCTTGATGCAAAAGAGCTGTTTCTCGGTTGTGAGTATCTAAATCACGATACGGGTTGTATGTGTGTGTGTGTATATATATATATATATATATATATATATATATATATATATAATATAAGATCAAAAGATGGTTTAAAGAGTTCCAAGTATTTTATTATGTGCATTTCAAAAACAAATATCATCATGGGATATCTGATCTGCGTTCTCATCAGATAAAATAGGGAGACATGATATGAAGCTTAAAAAACACTTGTGAATAGTGAAGTTTTAAATCAACAAATGAAAAATAAATTAAGATTGATGTATGAGATTGGGAAAAAGTGAGGGGGGTTGGAAATGATAAGGAAGAGGAAGAAATGAGAGTAAAGGATGGTGGGGAGGAGTATAAGAAGAAAGGATGAGAGAGGACGAGAGATGAGTGATAGCCTTTACAACTGAGAAAAAATATATAAAATACTTGGAACTCTTTTAACCATCTTTTGATCTTATATTATTTATACTCCAGTCCTACAAACTGTAGGGTGCTACTTATCCGATATTTGCATTGCTTTATTGTGCTACAATAAAACTCACCTCCTATATATATATATATATATATTTATTTATTCAATTTAAACGTCCGTATAGAGCTAGTAAGACATGACAGACTAAGGGGAAGTGTTGAGTACTCTTTACTTATATATATATATATGTATATGAGTCCCACCCTTGCAAGCAGGGAAAAGCAGACGTAAAATGATGATGATGAGTGTGTATATATATATATGAGTGTTTACATTCTACTACTGTATTGAGTACCTTACTGTGGCTTACCCTGAACTCACACACATATATATAAACATGTATATATATATATATATGTATATATATATATATATATATATATATTAGCATAGTATCTGTCCACCTTACAGAGTGGCTTGGATGATTTTTGTGGCATCAGCTTTACCACCTTTCAACTCTAAATTACAGATATTCTCTGAAAAAGAGGAATTTTAACAAAATACTTATTCATTCCTATCTGCTAGATAATGGAAAACAAAAACATAAATCCTTAAGCAATGATGCTCTCCAGCTGTTTCATCATTTAACCCTTTAGCATTTAAACCAGCCAAATCCAACCAAAATTCTTTCCCCCTTTATCTGTTCAAACTGGCTATAACAAGCTGCTCATACTGGTATTAAAATATTCTCAAAATATACCATATCATCATCATTCTTTCCTGCTTGCAAGGGTAGGACATGTCTTATTAAGCACAGCATCTCTCCATTCGTCACGGTCCTTGAGCTTCAGCGATCTGAGGTCTGCTCTCATCACCTCCACCCATGTTTTTCATGGTCTTCCTTCTACTGGGATTTCTTGGCACTTCTTTACCCAGCGGTCATCCCCCATGCACATTACATGTCCATACCAACGCAGTCTTCTCGCCCGCACACTACAGCCTATCCCTCTGATACAGTTTCTTTCTCAACTCAATGTCATCAAAATCTTGGTAGACTTAAGTATGATATTAATTCACTATCCTAAATTTCAATGACAAAAGCTTGTTTCTTACTTGGTGACTGCTGCTTTTATTGAAAAATGTTTTAAAATTGAAAAAGAAAGACAAAGAGACAAACATTATTAAGACTTGTTTATTACAAAACAATAACAAGATATATTGCCATTTAAAAAAATATAATTTCCATCAAAATATTAATTTTAAAAGAACTTATAACATTAATGCTTAAATTATGTGAAATTTTTAAATTTACCTACATAGGTAAAACAAAAAAAAAAAAACAAAAAAAAAAAACACTATCCAAATCTGATATGTTGATTTTCATTAAATATATTATTCAATGGATGTTCAAAATTTATTCATATATTCATGAAACTTCCACTGGGAAAATTCAGTTTTTAAAAACTGGATAAGCTTTCAGCTTAGTATATATTCACATACTGCTGGTCATCATAAAAGGTGCACTGCTAATTTTTGGTAAGCTTGTAAGCTGTTACTATATATCTACTGTTATCTAATTTAAGGGTTATAGAATCAAAATCTCTCTGTCTCTCTCTCGTCACCATCTATATTACTTGGTCTTTCTAATGATTTTTGTAGCATTATATCAGGTTGGAACAAAAGTTTTGTCTTATTCTTGAGCCAAAAATATTGAAGGAAATTTATTAAATAAAGCTCTATCTCAATCTGATGTTTAGTCATGCCATTATAAGTTTATTATTCATGAAAATACTTTCATCTTAACACTATGTGTGATACAACTACAGATCATACTCGACATGTCACACTCTTTGATTTTCATAGAGAGATTAATATAAATGCAACAGAAAAAAACATTTTAAGCACTTGTAGTGTTGATAAAGTATGTGTAAGAACATGTAGGGGTTGGTTTCCCCATTTCAGAAATGAGGACTACAGCCTAAAGAGTGGCCCAAGAAATTTGTTCAAATAGATTTGATTCAGGCAGAGGCTCTAGAAGTGACTGTTGTAGTAAATGCTGTCATTATAAATAGGTAACTCAGCAAACATTTTAATTTTAGCTGTATGGCAATCATGTGATTTGAGAATGCTTGGAAAAATGATTCCCAGACAGTTTGTCTGTAGAAAAACAACAATGTGTTGATTACTCTGAAGAATTATGGAGACAATATCTCCAAGTGCCTGTCTTGGACAGAGTCATTTCTGGGGTTGAGAAATGGGTCTTTTATGATAATATTAAACACTGATATTAATGGATTAACCATAGAAGCTGAGAGGGTACCTATATCTAAAGACGATGCTGTTAACTGTGTGATGGAATATATAAGGAATGTTTTTGTTTGTAAACTATTAAACAATAATGAACAATCACATCTGAGATTTCTTGTCAACAATTACAGCATTTGGAAACAATTTTGGACAAAAATGCCTGTCCTGAGCAGAAAAGGAATCATTCTCCTTCACAAGAATGCTTGTCCTCACACTGCATCAGTAATGAAGGACCCTCTAAAAGAATTTAGCTGTAAAATTTGTTTAGATGGTCTGAGACAAACACCAAAGAGAAGGCTGAAAATACATCACCTTAAAACCAAGGAATTTTTATAAACATGGCATCTACAGGCTTGTTGATAGAATAATGCTAACGAAGGCAATAAAAAATATATTAATGATTAAATACATCGATTAATACCAAAATACATGTAAAAATCAAACAGAATTTATGTTCAAACCTGATATATTGTCAACTAAGTTATTGTTTTAATATGGATTTTCTAAACTAGTAATAATTCTATGGACAAAATATAATGATACTACAAACATAAACAAAAAGAAAATTGAAAAAGAGAGGGAGAGAGAGAGAAATAGACAAACTTTGAAATTATAACCTTTAAAAATATGTTATATATATGAAGATGTTTATTAATCAGTATTGTTACATATTAAATATTATGTATGCTAACAAAATGTCAATGTCTTGGAACTTTCCAGTGGTCAGCTTTAAGGTTCTGTAACCGTTTAATGGCACCCTTTCGATAAAAAAACCAAACGAAACCAATCACTAAACAGAATGCAATTTCTATATAATATCCATCAATTTTAGTTAAACATGTTCCACCACTTTCAGTGCATAACTGAAAAGAAAAGAAAAATGAAAAATCTTATATAATAAATATTACCTTATAACAAAGCATATATGTACATTATAAATATATAGTTTAAAACTTATATATGTATGTTATAAATATATAGTTTAAAACTTATATATGCATGTTATAAACCACATAAATGTATGTTATAAATATATAGTTTAAAACTTATATAAGTATGTTATAAATATATAGTTTAAAACTTATATATGCATGTTATAAACCACATAAATGTATGTTATAAATATATAGTTTAACCATATATATGCATGTTATAAATATAGTTTAACCATATAGTTTAAACCTTATATATGTATGTTATAAATTTATAGTTTAACCCTATATATGTATGTTATAAATCTATAGTTTAACCCTATATATGTATGTTATAAATCTATAGTTTAACCCTATATATGTATGTTATAAATCTATAGTTTAACCCTATATATGTATGTTATAAATCTATAGTTTAACCCTATATATGTATATTATAAAATGTTATAAACATAGTTTAAACTATATATATGTATGTAATAAATATATAGTTTAAACCTAATATATGTATGTTATAAATAGAACACATTTTGGGGTTGTCTAAGACAATATAGTCCTAGATAGCTCCAATAATTTAAGAATATTTAAGAAAAAGTTTGAAAATATTCCCTACCAGAGCACTTTCTGCATCAGAGCAAGCTCCGTTACCTGAAGAACAAGTCTTGATAGTCAGACTGTCAACTAACCAGAGAGAAATTGTAGCTGGCCAGTTACCACCTAAATAGAAAAGACAAAGACAAACAAAATTAAAATTATATATTTTACATTCACTTTTTCATGTTGGTATGGGTTGGATGGAACCTTTTTGAGGCAGTGTTTTTTTATGGCCAGATGTCCTTCCCGATGATAAAGTGCACCCAGTCCACTTTGTAATGTGGTCTTGCTGGTGTCACGAAAAAGTCACCTAGTACATACCATAATGTGGTTGTATCAAGGAAGGGCATTCAGCTGTAGAAACCTTGTCAAATATGAAATGTAACAGGCAAGATTGGTTGCCCCAACCTCTCTGATCTTGGACATTGACAAACCCATCCAACCCATACAAACATGGATATAAAATGATGATGATCTTATTTCATTAAATCCTTTCATAATTAGTAATTAGATATAATTCCATGAAGTGTGTATTCCAGTAGAATGAAAAGTACTTACCCAAGTTACTAACAGTATTTAGTAAAGTCATGTAAGAACCACCAATAGCAGGATCACTAACTTTGGCTGACAACGCCATTCCAGATACAAACATACAATAAAGTGTTACCTAAATGACAATATATTAAAATATTCATAAATATAAACAGTGAAAACAATGTTATATCTATCAATATGTAAACAATATCTGTTAATATGTAAACAATATCTGTTAATATGTAAACACTATCTGTTAATATGTACACAATATCTGTTAATATGTAAACAATATCTGTTAATATGTAAACACTATCTGTTAATATGTACACAATATCTGTTAATATGTAAACACTATCTGTTAATATGTACACAATATCTGTTAATATGTAAACACTATCTGTTAATATGTAAACACTATCTGTTAATATGTACACAATATCTGTTAATATGTAAACACTATCTGTTAATATGTAAACAATATCTGTTAATATGTAAACACTATCTGTTAATATATAAACAATACATGTAAAAGTTACAGACACTAGCAGAAAAACCATCCTTCGGGGGATTTTCTGCTAACATGTGTAGTATGTATAAATATTATATCAAGTATATGGAGGCACATGGCTTAGTGGTTAGAGCATTGGCCTTGCAATCAAAAGGTTGTGAGTTCAATTCTCAGACCGGGTGATGTGTTGTTTCCTTGAGCAAGACACTTTATTTCACATTACTCCAGTTTACTCAGCTGTAGAAGTGAGATGATAGGACTGGGGTCCCTATCATTCCACTGCAAAGTGGTCGTGGAGGTGCCACGGCAAAAAAGCACGCAGCCCACACTGTAAAGTGGACGTGTAGGCGCCACGGAAAAAAAAGCACCCAGCACTCACTGTAAATGAGGTTGGTGTTAGGAAGGGCATCCAGCTGTAGAAATCAAGCCAAAATCAGTTCCTGTCCCACTCTTGCAAGCAGGGAAAAGCGGACGTGAAATGATGATGATGATATGATACATCAAATAAAATCGTAATTGACAATATATAATACATAGAAATTGAACGAAGACTATGTTACTGTCTTATTTAATCAGTAACATTAAAAAAGACGATATTATATATAAACTGCATTAGGAGAAAATTAGTATGTTTATTTAAGCGATGGCCAACCAGAAGTGTTGACATTTCAGAAATTTTAAAGAAGTGAATCTTTAAATAAACAAAATATATTTAATCAAGAGCCACAAAATTTAGTAGATAAATTATGTAATATTCATTCATTATTTATTCAAAGTAATCCAACTTATTTTACTAATGGGATAAAAAATTATAAACCGTACGCAGTCCTGCACTCCTTACTTTATTATAGTTTAGATTTAGTTACAGTGAATTATAATGTTGTTACCAAATAGTTTTACCAGACCTACCTGATGTAATGCATAAAAGATGAGTGTAATGCAGTAAAAATAAACAGGAAAAACTCCTGGTTTTGTCTGAACATGATGGGCCATATAAACAAGACTGGCATATGGTATGGACATAAGGAGCCTGTAGAAAACAGAAAAATAAAGACATGATAGCATCCGAAAATATCTCTGAACAAGATGAACATAAAATATATATAGGGCAGTAGATTGATATTAATTGGTAGAGCATTGAACAACAAGCTTAGCAGCATACAGTTACAACCCTTTACATTCTAAGATCAAATCCCGCTGAGGTTAGCTTTGCCTTTAATCCTTACGGGATCGATAAAATAAAGTACCAGTAATGCACTGGGGTCAATTTAATCGACTTTCCCCTCACTGAAAATGGTTAGCCTTGTGCCTAAATCAGAAACAATTATATGAGATAAAAGTGATTGAATATGATCCAATGTATTCAAGCCCTGACCAATCCATTGTCAACAGAGTATTTAAGACTATATTATTCAAGGTGTCTTTTCTTCAGGATGATGGGGTCTATAAACACTTTAGAATAAACAGTTTGGTATCATAGAACCAGAACCAGTTCCAGGTAGCTTGCTGTCAAAAAGGTTAGACATTGTATCTTCTTTATGCTAAGAACTGCAGACAATGTATCAGAAAACCAACGATATATATTCTAGCTACCAACTTTCTAATTCAATATTCCACTCTCAAGCTTCACAAAAAAACAAAACAAAACAAAGAGATACTACAACAAAATAGTTCAAATAATTTATAAAGTTTAAATTGTTGGATTACCTGCATGGAAAAGCTTTTAAATAAACATCCATGGGTCTTGGACCATTTGTATAACGACTGATAACAAGAGGGAGTATTATTTGGACTGGGATGAGTGGAATGGCAAATAAAGCTAACTGTTCTTTTGGAATACCTGCTTCAATCAACTTTAACCCTGTCAAAGAATCACAAGCAGCAAAACCAATCTGAAAGAGAAAATGTAAATAGTGAAAATAGCTATTATATAAATATATATATAGTTACTGTTATTGTAT
The DNA here is from genome assembly GCA_964016885.1 of Eledone cirrhosa. Classification (NCBI taxonomy): domain Eukaryota; kingdom Metazoa; phylum Mollusca; class Cephalopoda; order Octopoda; family Eledonidae; genus Eledone; species Eledone cirrhosa. The sequence continues at coordinate 7,644,263 of OZ024748.1, forward strand.
ATAAGTTGTGTTTTGTAAACAAATCATATATAAAATTATACAAAAAGTATGAGACATTTACAGAACGAGTGTCACAATCTTTGGAAGTAATGATGTAAATAAAGGGTTAAAATACAAGTAGAAGATAATGTAGTGAGAAACAAAATTAGAATTTTGTTTTATGCTCTAACATAGTGGATACGCAAATGAATTCATGAGTTTTATATCGAATAATAATAGGAAACAAGGAAAATTGGTTGTTAAATGGAAAAATGTAAATAATATTTACCTTCGAAGTAAGAAATATTAAACTGAGTGAAAAGACTGCCGGCAACTGAATGACTTTTATGAGGAGTTTATAAGTACCAATGACACCAAGTTCCATAGGGTCTGCCTCAGGTTTTTCTCTCTTAAACAGAAGTATTAATGTAGTGGTCACCAGAAATATAATACCACAAATAAATAGAAATCCTAAAAAAAAAAAAAAGCAAGGTTATTTTAAATATATAAATATTTTTCGAAAATATAATTATGACAAATTATTTACTTAAATTGTATAAAATATTTAGCATTTACACCATGAAAAATCAAAACGATATATATATATATAACAAGGAAAGTGTGGTAAGAAACCAAGTGGACCATAACGCACCAGAGTACTTGATACTTAGGGTAGTAGAGTGGGTAATAGGAAAAGTCGGATCTAGCTGTCGAAACGGCTGGAACTCAGCCATCGGGGTCCTGAATCTTTATATATATATATATATATCATCATCATAATTTTACGTCCGCTTTTCCCTGCTTGCAAGGGTTGGACGGGTCCTATTCAGCACAGCATCTCTCCACTTGTCACGGTCCTTCGTCATCTCCTCGGTGAGTTTCAGCAATTTGAGGTCTGCTCTCACCACGTTTTTTGTGGTCTACCTCTACTACGTCTTCCCTCCACTGGGACTTCCCGGCGCTTCTTCACCCATCGGTCATCCTCTATGCGCATCACATGTCCATACCATATATATATCATATTCCAAAGCAAAAACTATTCTAGCACCTTATTTATGTAAAAATTGAAGTTGATTAAAATTGGCAAAATATTGACCTCGAGTATAAGACCTCATTTTACCATTGATTTTATTTTTTGTTATATATTTCTCAGCTTATATACAAGTATACATGGTAACTCATGATGGCTCAATTGAACAACTGGGTGACCAGTTTACAACTATAAACAACAACTGGAGCTGTGTGTATAAATGACAGCTGAGCTCTGATATTTTAATAGCCATGGAAATCAACAAAGAATAACTTATAAAGAAACCTACCTTTATTGAATTACTACAATTGAAGACAGTCTTCAATGTTGCTGCAATGATTTAAAGAGTAACAAGGAACTGTTACTGAAATCATAGAATATAAGAAACTGACTTACCTGCTAAAGTGATAACTCCTTCTGATGAAGGAACTGAACGAAGATAATTATTGCAAAACGTCGGAGATTCTAAAGCTAGAAATAGTACATTTCCAAGAAAATAACCAGCTGTTTGTCCAACTGAATTGCAAGTACTTGCCCAGCCAACATTGTCCCTAGGCAATGAAAAGTTAATTTGAAGAATATCAGTTAGAATTAGTATTATATAACATTAAAATAAGTTATCATTACATTGTCAAAGATGCTGGGTTTGTTATTCAGAATACAAATCCATCGAACTGCAACTCTACTAACTTCATCATACGGTATCAGTATTTAAAAATAAGGTCTAGTCTTATTTCATAAAAAATTATAAACATCAAACTGCAAAATGTTTTTTTTATATTGTTTTTATATAAAAAAGTAAAAACGAAATTTAGTTTTTTGCTCTAACGTAGCAGATATGTAAATGCATTCGTGAGTTTATATCTAATAATAATTGTTTCTACTTTTGGCACAAGGCCAGCAATTATCCCAGTGTATTACTGGTACTTTATTTTATCGAGCCTGTAAGGATGAAAGGCAAAGTTAACCTTGGCGTGATTTGAACTCAGACCATAAGCATGGCATCCGACCCTCTACCGATACTGCCAATCCACCACCCTATATCTAATAATAATAATATTCGATTTTTTTGGAAGCAAACAGCCTCATAATGCTATGTTTTGGATGACCATCAGCATCTTTTTGTTCTAGTGGAGAACAAAAGGATGACAATGATGTGTGTATATATATATATATATGTGTGTGTTAATCTGTTATTTTAATAAATATATATATGTGTATATATATATGTATATTTGAAAAAAGGAAAAGAATTACTTCACTTGTAGTTCTAAACAATTTGATTTAATTTTATAATATTATGAGTTGGTAGATCTAGTAAGTTCTTTGTTAACCTCAGTGGGAAGATTTTTAAAGATTCCTGGTTAACTTTCCTGGAGAACTTTCTTGCATTCGTCGGTGGCCATTGTCAAACTGAGATCAGATGTATATACATGGATGATGGTAGACTTCTAAAACACATAGTGTTATGAGGCTGTTTGCTTGCAAATGAATCGAATATTATTATGATTCGATATAAAACTCGAATGTATATAAAACAGTAATTTCAATATAAAGAGAAGAAAGTAAACTTACTTAGAGAGCATAGTCAATGCCCAGCCATCCACAGCAATATCTTGTGTAGCAGCCAAAAAATTAAGAATAAAAAAGCTAGTAGTCAAAATATACATATTTGGAAGTTTGCTTTGGTCACCAAGAATCTCCATTATATGGTAGGAGAGAAGGATCATAAAAAGCCCAATAAAATATTGACAAGGTACAAGCCAGGATTTACGTCTGCCAATCGATGAAATAAAAATAGAGTCAACAATAGGGGCCCAGAGTAGTTTCAGACTAAATGGCCAATAAACAAAACTGAACAATGCTTGATCTCGGTAACTAGCTTGTCGACTTTGAAGTAGCATTGGTATACTGCCTGCCAAACCTAAAGGGATACCTTGCAGAACATAGAGAAAAAATAAAATAGAGATACTGTTGATATCTTTTCTCAAACTTGAACGTCTAGAGTTGTTTGTATGTACAGTTGTGTGAGAATCCATTTCATAATCATGTCTTTCGTTAAATTCTTCCGTTGAGACGTTCAAAGACCTCTGGTGTGTTTTTTCTCGCATAGCCATAGTTAAATTTGGAGAAAATTCTCCAAGAACATCAGATATATTTTGTTAATATGGTAAGGGATCTACAAAAATAAAAGAAGAAAAAAGTGCTTAATAACAATTATTTTATAATTAATAGTTTCTACTTTTGGCACAAGGCCAGCAATTATCTCAGTGTATTACTGGTACTTTATTTTATCGACCCCGTAAGGATGAAAAGCAAAGTTAACCTCGGCGGGATTTGAACTGAGAATGGCAAGGGTCGTAACTCTATGCTACAAAGCATGGCGTCCGACCCTCTACCGATACTACCAATCCAGCACCCTTTTTATCGTTTAACGTCTATTTTCCACTGTCAGAAGCAACCATCTCCAACTGCATCCCCAGCCGAGACCAGCCAAGCTCATGGATGTTATCCAACCATGAAAGGAATTTACTCTCAATAAAAATTGATACACGAGGGCAGTGTCTAGCTCTAATTTTGAACTATTCTAGTATCATTGCCATAATAAAAGGCACCTAAACCAAGCTGTAAAGATGTTGGTGATATGAAGGGCAGTAAAACATTGGTGCCTTTACATAGATAACAACGAATCATGTGTAGTGAGATACATTTATGGAACAGACTCGTAGAACCACATACCAGCATGAAAAAAGGACCAAAATCACAACTGGCTGTCTGAGTTAAAGATAGTCCCACAGTACGCAAGTTACGGAAAAAAACAAAAGCGCCTGCCACAATCCGGTGCTCTCTTCATCAACCGGTACACTCCTTGATGAGTGTACCCCCATCGTAATGACCCTCCGCCTGTATTGGCCCAACTATCCAGGAATTGGGGTTACAGCCGCCCTCTTATCGCCAGATCACGAGTTGTGTTCCTAGCTACACTGCTCTAAATTACACGAGGAGTGTCCATACAGGTTTTCCCATCACAAAGGGTACAAGCCGGCCTGACTGTCATGCCAGTGAACGCCCGGACGGAATAAACTTTTCTTGTTTTTTTCTATTTGGGTCACCGGTCTCTGAGGCCACATGTTAGGACACTTTCATAGTTTTCGGCCACAAAACTAGTTGACCAAACAACAAGCATTGACTAATGTTTTCGTCACTTGTCATTAAGACAGCCGATTTCCTCCGTCAAATCGTGACGATGCCCTAAAGAAGGGGTCGCGTAACCTATGGCTAACTATACTCGCCATCTTGTCCATAGGAAACATTCGGGATGTAGAGTGGGTCTCACTCACCCCTTTTTTTTCTTATATATATAATCTTTCATTCTTTTAATTGCTTCAATCGTTATACTGCGGCAATGCTGGAGCACCGCTGTGTATAAATAAAAATAAACTTATTCGTTTTCATATAAGACAAATTATATATTATACTACATATATTGAGTGTGTGTTAGGCCATATGTTTGATTAAATGCCATAAATAGTTCATGAGAAAATAAATATAGATAAATCATCGATATATCTTACCTTTGAGGAGAATGAAACAAATTATTTCAAAAATCCATGTTTTAATATTACAAAATACGTTCTTGTTTTAAATAGTTAGTAGTATCATTATGATAAAGTTACTGTTGGAGATGTTAGTACGGCAAAAACAAATTGTGTTTGTCACACTATCACCATTCTACCTTTACTTGGGAAACTACACTCTCTGTTTATTTCAAAAGTAAAAAAAATCGAAGTTTCCTATGAATCAAATTTTTTATTTTTATTTATTAATAATATATCTATATAACAAAATAGAAAATAAAAGAAGTAATATGTTTAAAAAAAATTATTAAATTTAAAATTGTAATATTTTCCTTTGTGTGGGGAGTATCTGTTTATACATTATGTTAATATGGCTCCTCTTCTCGTCTTCCCAAATAATATTGACTCAATTAGAGAAATTAAACAACATATCAGGAAAATACTCCAGTTTTTGAACATCTATGAATGGTTACCTGATATATATGTGTCGGTAAGCTGTCCTATATAGCAACAGATGTTATATTTATATATTATTCAATGGTATAATATGTATAATGTCGGCATTGATATCACCACACGTGTTTTATCTAAGCTTAACTTAGCCTCTAATTATATTAATACGATTAAAAATGACAATAAAGACGAGTAGAAATAAAGTAACACGAACATCACAACATGATATAGAGGTGTTCGGTCTAAAAATTAAAGTCCTGCTATATTTTTCCGGCATCACTTAAAACTATACAAAATATTTACAACAGGAAGTTTAGAGAAATGTGTGAAAATTACACTTCATACTTAAATATTTAATTCTATTCAGTGATTTATTTACTTGTATGCCTCTTAATAATGAACACGTCAGCAACAACAGACAAGGGATCCTGTACTCGGTCGCTCAAGTTGCTAGAAATAGCAGCCAAATATAATCATAGCTAGAATTCCTTTGATTGTAGATTTTTTTCAACTAAAATGACTTGAAAGTTAAATAACTTTCTTACACAAGTCAGTGAAGGGCCATTTATATATATATATATATATATATATATATATGTGTATAAAGAAGAAATTAAAAGATGGTTAAAAGAGTTCCATATATTTTATTATGCGCATTTCGAATACAAAATCATCCTGGGACAAAAATTGTGTTCTCATCAGATAAAATAAGGTAACATGATGAGGCAAAATAGCACTTGTTTACAGGAAAGTGCTAAGTCTACATATATATGATATATGCATTGTTCTACAATATTACTCACCTACATATATATGTGTATATATATATATATATATATATATTATACTTTGGGAGGGTCATGTTGGCAATAAAAACACACGCACCTGAAGTTTTCCACTTCAATTTATTATAAATGTATTGGCAACATGACCCTCCCAAAGTATAACAATATGTTTCAACACACGTTTTCAGATAAGAAATCTTGCAAAACAAATTAAAAAAGCGAATTATGTGTATATATATATATATATATATATACACACACTGTAGTATCAATGTGGTAGAATTATCCAAGGGCAAGAGCACTCAGTCCATAGGACGAGTTAAGTATATTTAGTTATGACAGAGACATATACAGGTATTTTAGTTTCGTTGGGTTATACACCCCAACTGATTCAGCCTGTTATATAAAAAGAAAATGGCTACCTCCACAGGTTTTGAGCCATTTCCTTCTTATATATCAGGTTGAATGATTTGGGGTGTATAACCCAACGAACCTTAAGTACCTGTATACGTCACTGCCACACTGTAAAGTGGTTGTGATAGCAACAACAAAAACACCCACCCCACAATGTAATTTGGTTATGATGACACAGCAAAAACCTCCCAGCCCACACTGTAAAGTAGTCATGTAGGTGTCACGACAAAAAGCACCCAGTCTAGACTGTAGAGTGGTGGTGATGACATGGTAAAAAGCTCCCAGTCCACACTGTAAAGTGGTCATGTTGGTGACAACAAAAAGCACCCAGCCCACACTGTAAAGTGGTCATGTTGGTGACACAACAAAAAGTACCCAGCCCACACTGTAAATGTGGTTGGCGTTAGGAAGGGCATCCAGCTGTAGAAACCAAGCCAGAAACAGTTCTGTATAAGCAAAACATGTATTGGGTGCTTTATTTCATGGCATTGACCCTTTTATAGGTATTTTATCATATCACCAGCACTAGAAAGGTTATCAGTGGTTCCTCAGACTGTAGGGGCCTCTCAGATTCTATATTGTTTCTGTTCACTACATTAATTTAACTATATGATAATTATCATCATCATCATTTAATGTCCACTTTCCACACTAGCATGAGTTAGACGGGTTGTCCCATTTGAGGCAAGTTGGATCAGGTGACCATGTCTTGCTCATACAGAACTGTTTCTGGCAGGATTTCTCCAGCTAAATGCCCTTTCTAACGCCAACCACATTTCCAGTGTGGGCTTGGTGCTTTTTGTAATTATATTGATAAATATATAAAATATTTGATAAAACATTATTTCTAAATGTTGTTTTATATATTTTTTAAAGGACTTTTATGTGTTGAATTACTGGGAGAAGCTGCTACCAAGCTGGCGGGATTGTTTTCAAAAGATGACCCCTTCACATATTGCACAGCTTCTTACACCAAACAGTATCACTAAAAACAAGTGAGAAATATTCATTATTGATTGTCTAACCATCATCATCATCATCATCGTTTAACGTCCATCTTCCACGCTAGCATGGATTAGACGGGTTTGTCCCATTTCAGGCAAGTTTGGTTGGGTGACTATGTCTCACTCATATAGGCCTGTTTCTGGCTGGTTTTCTACGGGTGGATGCCCTAATGAAAATGTTTGTATATAGTGCTCAGGTGCACTACAAATCATCAAAGGTGCATGTATAGTACATAGAATAATGTGCAAATGTCAGGAAAGTGAATAGTGTATGAGTCATGATATAGACACAGACACGTGTGTATGGAGGAGGAATATCAGGTGTAGTGTTGGCAAATTTCAGGAAGCATGGAAATTTTGAAGGATGCAGTGTCCCAACAGCTAACAACTGATGCAGGTAGTTTGTTCCATGGAAGTTTTGAAGGCTGCAGTGTCCCGACAGCTAACAACTGATGCGGGTAGTTTGTTCCATGGAAGTTTTGAAGGCTGCAGTGTCCCGACAGCTAACAACTGATGCGGGTAGTTTGTTCCATGGAAGTTTTGAAGGCTGCAGTGTCCCGACAGCTAACAACTGATGCGGGTAGTTTGTTCCATGGAAGTTTTGAAGGCTGCAGTGTCCCGACAGCTAACAACTGATGCAGGTAGTTTGTTCCATGGAAGTTTTGAAGGCTGCAGTGTCCCGACAGCTAACAACTGATGTGGGTAGTTTGTTCCATGGAAGTTTTAAAGGCTGTAGTGTCTTGACAGCTAACAACTAATGCAGCTGGTTGGTTCCATGGAAGTTTTGAAGGCTGCAGTGTCCGGACAGCTAACAACTGATGCAGGTAGTTTGTTCCATGCTTCAGCAACTCTGATTTCTAATTGTGGCACAAGGCCAGCAATTTGAGGGAAGGGGAAAAATCGATTTTATTAACTCCATAACCCCAAACTTTCTTAGGAACCATTATTGTATTGTTGTTTAGGTGTTGTGTCAGTTTGTTTTATAGTTTTTATTCATAAATATGTCAGACTCCATGCTTTATGTTGTGAGTTCAAATTCCACCGAGGTTAGCTTTGCCTGTCATCTTTACTGGGTCAATAAAATAAAGTACCAGTAATGCATTGGAGTTCATTTAATTGACTCTCCTGTTCTTCAAATTGCTGGCCTTGTGCTAAATTTAGAAACAATTCATCATCATCATCTTTTATAAGTGCATGTATAACATAATATAATAAAAGAAACCTTGTTTTTTTTTTGGAACAGCATAATATTGCCCCTGTCTCTTTTGGCCTATCGTTCCTGTACTCAGAGTTTGTCATTGAAAAGGACTGTGACATCAGATAAAGAGCTCAATTCTGTACTAGAAGCTCTAACTTCTAATGTACATCAGAACATATCAACTCAGCTACCAACCATGTCCCAAGTGACCGATGATCCAATAGTTATTTCAAATATTCAATACAGTGGTGGTCAATATATATCTCTAGATGCACAATATCGGAAACATGTGAAGCCTAAAAAGCAACATGAGATACACCAGATGTCAAAAGTATGTACTCACAATATATTTTTATTTTGTCTCATACATACATATATGTACATCATCATCATCATCATCATTTTAACGTCCATTTTCCACGCTAGCATGGGTTAAATGGGTTGTCCCATTAGAGGCAAGATTAGTCAGGTGACCGTGTCTTGTTCATATAGGACTGTTTCTGGCTAGGTTTCTACAGCTGGATGCCCTTCCTATCACCAACCACATTTACATTGTGTGCTGGGTGCTTTTTATTGTGACACCTACACGACCACTTTGCAGTGTAGACTGGGTGTTTTTTGTTGTGACACCTACACCTTACAGTGTGGGCTGGGTGCTTTTTGTTGTGACTCCTATACAACCACTTTACAGTGTATGCTGGGTGCTTTTTGCTGTGACTCCTATACAACCACTTTACAGTGTATGCTGGGTGCTTTTTGTTGTGACTCCTATACAACCACTTTACAGTGTATGCTGGGTGCTTTTTGTTGTGACTCCTATACAACCACTTTACAGGGCTGAGTGATTTTATATTAATTATATATGTGTAATTATAACTGAATTAAAATTAGTGATATTTTGATGTTGTAGGTGATCGGCAACTTGTGTGAGATCCTTAAGTATGACAAAGTAGTGGACATTGGTGCTGGTCTAGGTCACTTGTCCAGACTATTGAACTTCAAATATAATCTGACCGTCACAACTGTAGAAGCTGCTACTGGACATGCCGCTAAAGCACACAAGTTTGATTTGTAAGTTTTTATGTTGTTACTTAACAATGTTAATTTTTTGCAAATATATTTTCTTTCTTTTTTTTTTACTATTTTAACCCTTTAGTATTTAAACTGGCCTTATCCGGCCAGAATTCTCTCTCCTTTTTCTGTTTAAACTGGTCATAACCAACCGCTCATACCGATATTAGGTATTGCTCTCTCATAAATTTGATATTATGTAAGGTAAAGCCTTTACCTTGAAAATACAATAGTAAATATAGAGTAATGTAAATGATAATGGTTTAATTCTCAATATCCTTTATAGTAAAAAAAATTTGATGAAACTCCTAACTTTCTCAAATTCAAAATTCCACTCATCATTTAAAAAAAGTGGAGTCACTTTTTTTTACATTGTATCCAAACCACCTCATTCCATATGACCCTTTTAAGTCAGTAGGTTATGATTTGAGGGGAAATTAGTTGCTATTTTTAACCAACCAGGTGACCACATATAAGGATAAAATGAGAAAACTTCTATGATTTTTTTCATCCTTTTCTAAGTTTGTTCTAATTTTCGGCAAAACTGTCTCTTAATATTTTGATGGAATTCATAAAAAAAGATTCAATATTCTAGAGACCTCCGAGACATTATGAAGAAGAAAAGGAAAATTCAAGATTCACAGCAAAAGGTTTGTTTTACAAATTTATACCATTTTCCATTTAACCCTTCACCAACCACTTTATAGCATCTTACTAATTAACATAAATTATTCTTATTAACATCATTTTTTTTAACAGGACTCCATTATTAAATTCTCTTTCATTTCTATTAACAGACAGAAGGTTCCATTGGTGACAACACAGAAAACAACCTGAGCCATGGTGTAAACAATTCTTCAAAGCTTGTGACGTCACAATGTAACATTGGTGACAACTCAACAACACAATTTACAGTTAGTGACAACACAACAACATCACAATGTACTATTGGTGACATCACAACAACACAATGTAACATTAGTGACAACACAACATCACAATATAACATTGGTGACAACACAACAACACAATATAACATTGGTGACATCACAACAACACAATGTAACATTAGTGACAATACAACATCACAATATAACATTGGTGACAACACAACATCACAATATAACATTAGTGACAACACAACATCACAATATAACATTGGTGACAACACATCACAATATAACATTAGTGACAACACATCACAATATAACATTAGTGACAACACAACAACAACACAATATAACATTGATGACAACACAACAACACAGTATAACATTGGTGACATCACAACAATATCACAATGTACCAATGATGACATCACAACAACACAATGTAACATTGATGACATAACAACACCACCACAATATAACATTAGGGACAACACAACAACACCACAATGTAACATTGGTGACAACACAGGAAAGTCTATGACATCTGATATAAACAATACTTCAAAACAAATGACATCACTACCTAACCATGTGATTTACCAAGTTGTAAATAATATTTCTACAAACGATTTCCTCCATTTACTACAAACACCAACTACTTCTTATAAATCTGATTCTAATGAAAAAGTTGATTTATTTGACTCTAATTTTGAAGAGCGTTACATACCAAAAGAAGATAATAATGTCAGTTTACGTAATAATTATGATACTTTGGGAAGTATTAAAGAAAAAAATGTGTTACCGTCAGCTTCCCAAAAGTCTTCAGAATATGAACAAATTCATAGAACATGTTCAGAATCTAATTTAGACCAAGAAAATTCTCCAAAATTCTGTAGTAAACTTTCCAATTCTCCTAATTTTCTTGACGAGAAATTAATGTTGAAAGAATCAAATATTGATACAGATCAACTTGTTCTGTGTGGGTTACATGCCTGTGGTGACTTAACAACAACTATCATCCACATGTTTACAAAGACTAAAGATATTTCTGCTCTTGCCATTGTTGGTTGTTGTTACATGAAACTCACCACGTCCAGGTAAATAAAATAGATTATATTTTGTTTTAGAACTCTGTTAATTGCTGTTATAAATAGGTGTAAATATCATAATGGCGACGAGTGTTCAAGTTGATCCGATCAATGGAACAGTCTGCTCATGAAATTAACATGAAAGTGGCTGAGCATTCTACAGACATATGTATCCTTAATAAAGTTCTCAGGGAGATTCGGCATGACACAGAATGTGACAAGGTTGGCCCTTCAAATTACATGTATGACTCATATCTGCCAACTGAGTGGACTGGAGCAACATGAAATAAAGTGTCTTGCTCAAGGACACAATGTGCCACCAGGAATCAAACTCATGACCTTACGATTGTGAGTGGAATACCCTAACTACAAACCTACGCACCTTCACAAATATCATTGGTTAAAAACTTACATAAACCCAGTTCCAGACCCCATTTTAAAAATATTCTGTAGTTAAGATTTCTTTTCATGGAGCCCACATGGCTAAATATGGCCTTAAATCATTTGTTGTGCCGATATATAAAGATTTCTTTTCATGGAACCCACATGGCTAAAGATGGCCTTAAATCATTTGTTGTGCCGATATATAAAGGTTTCTATGATTTACTTTGTTCTCTTGTTCAGAAAAATCTCCATTGTTTTTGTCATTGCTTAATATTTTATCAAACAGTAATTATCGATCATGTTTGTTTGTTACCAGTGATAGTTCATTACCTGATGATGCTAATTATGGCTACCCAATGAGTCAACATTTACAAACATTACATCACCATTTGACATATGAAGCAAGAGAGCTCGCCTGCCATTTTCTGGATTCATATCACAAAAGATTACTTGGTAAGGAATGTAAAACAAAGAACAAAGAATGTTTCTATATTTCACTTTCCTGGCATTTGTACTTTATTCTATGTACTTTACGTTCACTTTTGATGAGTTGTGCATCTGAGCACTGTACCCAATAATTTTCATTATTATTTCAAATACACCACTACTTTTTTTCCTGTTGAAGAAACTCTGTCCCCCAAAAAGTATATTGGTGAAAGCTTTGGTAATAGATTTATGAGGAAAAAAAAACATATTATAGTTTGAAACGTTGCCTCCAAAGTATAGTCTACCCTACTATACATAGTTACACCAGTACCACAGGACCACCGACTGGTCAACATCTAGTCGGTGGTCCTGTGGTTAGTTAGTGAGTCTATGCTTCAGAGGCAAGGTTTCAATCCTTGCTATAAATTTATATTAAAAATAATTTAATATATCTTAGATTATATGAATTTCTTATAAGAATACACTTATATTTAACCTTGCTAAATTTTATTGAATTAATTTAAATATGTCTTGAATTATTATTTATTTTTTCTTCAGAGAATATGCCAAGTCTTCGCAGACACTGGTACCGCGCTGCTTTACAGTGTGTGGTGAAAGCAATCGAACCTAATTTCCAACATGGCTGTATAAAAATATCAATTAAAAATGTGGAGAAGTTGTCATTTGAAGCGTAAGTGTCTTCTATCTTGAAGTTCTTTATCTTTTTCTTTAGAGAATATGTCAAACATTTACAGACATTGGTAACATACTTCTTTACATTGATAACTGGGAAAACAAACATTAAATAATATTTATATTGTAAATATATATCAGTTATTATGATCATGTCATCGAGGTGGAATAATGTAGTAGATAGAGCTACATAGGTATTAAATAGAGCTATATATATGGTATGACAGGTACTATGTGTAATGTAATAGATAGAGCTATATGATATGATAGGTTCTAAATAGAACTATGTGATATGACATGTACTATGTGTAATGTAATAGATAGAGCTATATGATATGACAGGTACTAAATATAATGTAATTGTGCTATATACTAAGTATAATTAACTGTGAACAAATTAGAGAAGTAGCAGCTCTACCTGGAGTGATTCTCTGAGCTACATACATCAACTAAATTAGGGAAAATTAATTTGAAATGTTGAAATTCAAACACAAATTCACTAGTGATAATAGCATAAGAAAATATCGGGTAAAATACCCTTAGAAACAGAAAATAAGGGGCCACTTATTTTCTATCTTTAAGGATTTTTTACCTGATTTTATGACACTATTATAATATTGAATGTGTTTGGATTTCAACATTTTTAATATCCAATCAGCCAAACACTGATAAATCATAAGAAAATTGTCTTTAAAAAATATATATTCTACTTTTGAATATTATCTCACATAAAATTGATTGTTTTTGTAGGTACTTGGAGAAAGCACTGAAATCTCTTGGATTCAACATATCACAAGTTCCTTCCAATGTTATAGATCAATGTAAAACAACTGAAGATCAATGGAAAGATGTAGTTTGTCTTTATACAGTTCGTCTTTGTATTGCACCAGTCATTGAAACACTTCTGTTGCTTGACAGAATGCTCTACATTTTAGAATTAGGTAACATTTTCTGTCTTTGAGAAATCCCAAACAAAAACCAATTTTATTTAACCCTTTAGCATTTAAACCGGCCATATCTGGCCAGAATTCTCTTACCTCTTTCTGTTCAAACTGGCTGTAACCAGCTGCTCATACTGATATTAAGATATTGTTCTCAAAATAAATAATATCAAAATCTCATAGATTTGATATTATGTGAGATAAAGCCTTTACCGTGAAAATGGAATAGTAAATATAGAGTAATGTAAATGTTGTGCGAGATATTACCATGAAAATAGAATAGTAAATATAGAGTAATGTAAATGGTAAAGAGTTAAACAACTAGATTTGTCTCATAATTAATCATATTAGTTTTATTTTCTGACAATATTTTTCATATTTCAGGTATACCTTGTGCTCTGGTACCAATATTTGAGCCTCTTCTGTCTCCCAGAAACTTCATACTACTTGCTGCCAAAGTACCACATTGATAATATTGATATAATCATTTTCTACACAACCAAAACATGCCGGATAATTCTGTGGATGATGTTAATGTTTCAGGTACATTCTTGTTTTCTTGATCAGAGTTAAATATAGACACTCATCATCATTGCAGCTTTATACCTGTTTATCACGATGGTATGGGTTGGACAAGTTGTCCTGTTCTGAGACTAGACCAGTTGGATAACCATCTAAGTACTATTACCTTCTGTTTTGGTATGGTTTCTATGGCTGAATACCCTCCCTAATGCTTACAATTTTGCAGCATATACTGGCTGCATTTTAACATACTAGGTATATTGTATTGTGGTACCAGCACTACCATTTTACAGTGTGTAGTGGGCACATTTTATTGTGGTACCAGCACTACCACTTTACCGTGTGTACTAAGTGCATTTTATTGTGGTACCAACACTACCACTTTACCGTGTGTACTAGGCACATTTTATTGTGGTATCAGCACTACCACTTTACAGTGTGTACTGGGTGCAATTTAAAAAGTTATTTTCTTTAAAGTATTTTTTCCAGACAAGGCAAGGTGACATGGAAAATGACATGAGTGTTTTGTAAAGTTTAACCCATCCTTATATAGAGTTATGACAGACATGTCCAATGTCCATTTACTGTGAATAGGGGTTAATTAGAGGCTACAAGGAAAATAAATGTTGTCATGGTGAGACAACTAAGATATTTTAATTAAATCTAAAAATGGGAAGCAGTGGTGTTTGATATGGTGACAATTGTGGACAGGTTGCAGTCTTCCTTAGTTTACGAGTGTCTGTTGTAACTTCATAGTTCAGTACAGTGTAGCTGCTGCTGTAAACCTTAGGTGACTAGTGAGAAGTTTGTGTAGCTGTTACTGTAAACCTTAGGTAACTAGTGAGAAGTAGATGAGGTATTTGTGTGGCTGTTACTGTAAACCTTAGGTAACTAGAGAAGTAGATGAGGTATTTGTGTGGCTGTTACTGTAAACCTTAGGTAACTAGAGAAGTAGATGAGGTATTTGTGTGGCTGCTACTGTAAACCTTAGGTAACTAGGGAGGTAGATGAGGTATTTGTGTGGTTGCTACTGTAAACCTTAGGTAACTAGGGAAGTAGATGAGGTATTTGTGTGGCTGCTGCTGTAAACCTTAGGTAACTAGAGAAGTAGATGAGATATTTGTGTGGTTGCTACTGTAAACCTTAGGTAACTAGGGAAGTAGATGAGGTATTTGTGTGGCTGCTGCTGTAAACCTTAGGTAACTAGGGAAGTAGATGAGATATTTGTGTGGTTGTTACTAAGTGACTAGCAAGGTAGATGAGATATTTGTGTGGTTGTTACTAAGTGACTAGCAAGGTAGATGAGATATTTGTGTGGTTGTTACTAAGTGACTAGCAAGGTAGATGAGATATTTGTGTGGTTGTTACTAAGTGACTAGCAAGGTAGATGAAGTATTTGTGAATCAACACAAAGAGGTATTAGAAATGAAAAGAAGGATGGAAAAATATTCAATTCATTCAGTAAATTAATATTCTCATCTCTAAAGGCATAATTTTAATTAATTAAAATTTCTTGGTTTGCTAGAGTCTACTTTATTTTAAAGTTTTCATGTAGCAAGCATCAGCATCATTCGTCTTTCTGTACCTGCATGGGTTGGACAAGTCTTTTCCATCACAACTTCCTTCCACTCATTGAGTTCTTTTGTCATCTCCTCTGTTAGTTTCAGTTATTTTAAATCCAATATATATAGAAAAGTAGTTTGTGGAGCTGTGTTTTTGAGACCCTTACTTTAAATAATAATTACAATATATATAAGAAAGTAATTTGTAGGGCCTCACGTGGTCCATGAGCCAGGTGTTTTGAGACCCCTACTTTAAATAATAATCACAATATATATTTTAATTTTGTTTTATTATAAAGTCTTTGAAATAATATGTCACGCAGTTCAATGCATCAAATGTAAATAAGTTTATATTGGTTTTTGTATATATTTTTTAGTAGTATTGATATACATACATATCATAACATGTTTTATTGATGGCTTAGCTATGGAGGACTTACAGCAGTTTGAAACCTTTGAACTTCATCAATATCTAAGTTATAACAATATAAATTAAAACAATCAGATATTTTCGATAAGTGATTCTTACAATTCTTTTGTAGATACTTTTTTTTTCAGAATAAGTTTTAAGTGTGAAAGTCTCTGAAAGAATTGAAATCAAGCCTTTCAATGTAGATCTTTTTATTTTGCTGACTGAATCTGGGGAAGACCAAATTCGTCCACTGGTACACTGTCCTAAAAGACAAAATAAACATAATTTAATGTTAAATATTTGCTAAGTTAGAAATCTTTTGTTCATCATCATAATTTTGTGTGTTTTCATTTTGAACAAGGTGGATGGGTCATTGTAGACCAAGTCAATACTTAATTAGAGATACTGATCTGTGGAGGCCTTATCTTGCTTACATATGTTCTCACACTCTGCAGAGTGTATCAGGTGTATTTTATCATGGCATCAATACTAGAAAGGTTATCATATATTTAACACAATTGAAGAGTCCCCTCTAACCTTTGTTTGGCAAGATTTCTATGGCTGGATGACCTTCCTATCACCAACCACTTTATAGATACATGTAAATTAATATCTTCTTCTTCGCTTGCTTAATCCTGGGAGGGTCGTTGGGGCAGAGTCCTCAAACACTCCTTCCAGCAGGTCCTGTCAGAAGCAACCATCTCCAACTGATCCGGCTGGATCTGCAAACGAGACCAGGCCAAGCTCATGGATGTTATCCAACCATCTTGCTCGGGGTCTACCTCTGGGTCTCCTGCCGGTTGGTTTTTGCCCATAAAATCTGTCCAACGATTCTTTCCTGAGCTATTCTAACCACATGCCCATAGTATCAGAGCTGTGATATCCCAATTTGTAAAATGTAAATGACAAAATATTTCATATGAAATGAAGATGAAATGTTTTCCTTACCTTAGAACTATCAATACCTGGTTCACTCGTAGGTACACTAGGTGTAGCAACAGCATCATCTAAGTAAGAGGTATCAGCATCTAATTCAATTTCATCACCAAGTGCATCAAGCTCAGCCTCTAATTCTGAATCATCAATTTCAGGCATGCCATAACTACGACCCATGATTTCTTGTATTTCACCTGCTTGTTCAGTGAGATCTTCCAGTTCGTCTTGTAGATCCTAAATACAGAACAAAATATTAAATAAAATTGTTATTTTTCAAGTAATTCACATCATCATCGTGTAACGTCTATTTTCCATGCTTACGAGATGGGTTCTCACATTATGAGACATGTCAGGTCAGATGACCGTGTCTTGCTCATACGGATCTGTTTCAGGCTTGATTTATATGGCTGGATGCTCTTTTTAATGCCAACCAGATTACAGCATAGACGGTGCTTTTTATCATGGCACCAAAACAGCTATGATAGCCTGGACTGGGTGTGTTTTTTGTTGTGCTTATTTTTTCGGCTACCAGCACTACCATTTTACAGGGTGGACTGGATGTGTTTTATTGTTGCACCATACACAAAAATATGATAGTGAAGTCAACTTCTTAGCTACACAGCCATACTTACACCATACATGGTGGACCTCTTAGCTACAGTCATACTTACACCGTACAATATGGTGATGAAGTAGACTTCTTACCCACACAGCCATGTTTGTGCCATACACAATATGGTGAAGGAATACTTGCGCCATACACAAGCAAGCTTTTAAGACTACAATAAAATACATATCAAGAATGCCACTTACTTCAATATCATCAACTTTGACATGTTTGTATGCCTTCTTGAACTCTTTCACTCCACCCTTCATTGCATCAACCTGAAATAGGAAAAATAGATAGCAATTAATTATTGATTTGCATATGATTACTATGTTGATTACTAACGTGTGGAAGTGCTTAAAGATAAGAATGATAGTTTAATAATCTATTTTCAGGATATAATTACATAAATGTTCAACATGTATGTAGAAATGACATACAGGATTAAATGTATGAGTAACCTTGGAGAAATAACTATTTACAGGGACAAATATAGGGTTAGAACCCAGGACCTTGTGACTGGAAAGTGAGCTTCTTAATGTATGTTTGTGTGTGTAAATTTTAAAGGGTTACAGACAGATACATATATAAATATACAAACACATAAACAAAGACATATTATTATATATATAGTATATTTTAAACTCAAAGACACAATTTATCACATTACCGTTGTTTTAGTATCTTTTAGTGACTGGATGGCAAAATTCTGCTGTTCCAAATTGAACGATTGGTTATCAAGTTGTTCTCGCTGTTGTTCATACCTGGAAAAGATATATATGTATATGTGTGTGTATATATATATATATATTGAATTTCTGAAATATTCATTAAGATTCATTGGTAAATATGTTCACATATTTTCTACAGATATTGAAAGCCAATGTAGACCAAATGTGAGTGTGTAGTGGGCCGTCACATTTATACTGACTTTGAATTAAGAATATCTTACTGATTTGATAACCCATACATATAATAGATGAAGATGTAAATATATAATAGATGGAGGTCAAATTATCTTGACTGAAGAGGCGGGATAGGATAGAGAAGGTAAGAAGGATGATAAGCATAGTGTCATGGGTGGGTGATAATAGGTGGGGTGTGGGTGGGTTGAGGATAATGTATAATGTGATGGATATATGACAGGTTGGGTGGGTAATGTGAGAGTGGGGTTGGGTTGATCTCAGATAGGGTGGAGGGATACTGTGATGATGAGAACAACTAGGAGTGGTGTGGCAGCATTTAAAAAATAAATATAATGCAATGTTTAGTTTTGTTTTCACAGTCCCTCATTAGTATTTAGTAGATTTAAAAAACCCAAAAGTGATAACCAGTTTATTTTCATATTTCAACATCAAATATACTCACATCTTTTTTTGTTTCAATACTCTCATTGCCTTTTGTTTCACAGTATTCTGAAAATAGAGTAAACACATCATAATGAAAAACTTTAGATTCACTGAACAAAGCATCACTTCCTCTAACAGCATCAATAAAGTTGAAAGTTTAGCAGAAACCAACAAAAATACTCACCATTTCAAATTATCCTTTGCCACTAAAAACAACCTTACACACACACACACATATATCTATATATGCTTCCCGAAATACGCCAAAACTACACCTGATGTACCCCTTCCATACACATGCACACATGTGTATCATGACTCGTGCACTGTTCATTTTACTGATGTTTGTGCATTGCCCTATGTACACTACATGCACTTTTTTGATGAGTTGTGGTGCACCTGGGCACTGTACACAATATTTCATTATTGTTATTATTATTATATCATGACTCGTACACTGTTCATTTTCCTGACATTTGTACATTGTTCTATGTACTATGCATGCACCTTTGGTGGATTGTGGTGCACCTGAGCACTGTACACAATGATTTCATTATTATTATTATATATAGAAATAGCTCCTACAGGACTAGAAATGTTTCATACAAAAGAAATCCTCATGTATATATATATATAGTTTAGGGATTAAACGTCAAGTTACTGTTGGTTCACCAAAGTGAGCAATCGATGCGTAGGTTCCAGTATGTACTTTGTGGTTGTACTAAATAGAGTATAATAATTGTTTTTACTTTTGGCACAAGGCCAGCAATTACCCAGTGTATTACTGCTACTTTATTTTATCGACCCCGTAAGGATGAAAGGCAAAGTTAACCTCGGTGGGATTTGAACTCAGAATGGAAAGGGCTGTAACTCTAGGCGTCAAAGCATGGCGTCCGACCCTCTACCGATACTGCCAATCCACCATAATAATAATAATAAGTATGTTAGTAAGCGAACAGAAGTCTGATGAGTTTTTGATTCCAGAGTCCGATTGATAAAGATCAAACCATGAGCTGATCAATTGCGAAACACGCATCATACCTGAATAAACTTAATGATAATTTAACACCTTGTTCATACTTATGTTAAGGGTTTGGAAGATATAGAAACATATTACCTTGGATGGACCATCTCGCATTTTTTTCATTTGATCTTTGTATTTCTTGAGCTCCATATCCAATCTATTGATCTTTTTATCCATCGACTCCCCCCTCGAGTCGATCTGTTAGAAGGAAAAAAACAATTAAAATATGTAAAATAACAATAAACCCTTTTAAGATATATTTTTTAATGAATCTTCATAAAATGATTAACAAGAACAATATTCAATAAAGTACTCAATACATTTTAAAACATAGAGTATAATAGACCACATGTAAAAGGGACACACCTGTAATAGAATAGTGAAGAAAAGGAAAGATAAATGTGAAGACACAAAGGAACCAAACTCCCACTGTCACTGCCTCCGTCTCTCTCTCCATCTCTCACTATTATAAGCAAATGGGGAACCACACACTGGTGGGCCCCGGCAGACAGAATAGAGAAGGGGTTTCTCCAGAGGATGGTGACGAAGAGCCATTCCAGCTGGCGAGGCTCACACCTGTGGGTAACCAACTCTGTGCCAATGGTGGTGAGTAGGGAGGTGGTCCTAGGGCCAAGGACACCAGAAGTCTCTTCTAATTTTGGTCAGCTTTAAAATTTGATTTCTATGAATATGACTAAAGGTCTTTGGAGTAACGTTACTCAATAAAGTGCGTAAGATGAGAGATCACACCTCTGATACTATGGGCATGTGGTTAGAATGTCTCACGAAAGAATTGCTGGACAAAACCAACTGGCAGGAGACCCAGGGGTAAATCCTGAGCAAGATGGTTGGATAACATTCATGAGCCTTGCTGGTCATGATTGGGGATCCAGCTGGATCAGTTGGAGATGGTTGCTTCTGACAGGACCCGCTGGAAGGAGTGTTTGAGGACTGCCTCCACGACCTTTCAGGAATAAGTGGGCGAAGAAGTGTTATGTACAGTGAAAAAAAAAACACAAGAAAAAAGGGTATGGGAGATACCCCTCTAACAATGTTTGAGTGACGCCAAACAACCACACAGGAAGTGCCACGAGTGATAGCGAGGCTACGGCATTTGAAATAGTCAAGCACCAACTGCCAGGAGAGCATCACTTGATATGATATGAAAGCATGACAAAAGAATGTCACCTGACAATATTTGTAAACATGACGAAATAAAAAATATTTGAAAGATGACTGTGAGTATTTTATGCCGTAAACGATCAATTCTAAGGACAATTTACAACTAAACAATGTTTTGAAAACTAATTATTCTTTTCTTTCAGGAACAAATAAATATATAACCAAAGTTACAATATTTATACTTTACAATTGTTTCATATATATATTTGTGTGTATGTGAGTCCCGGGTTCAATCAGGGGTAAACACAGTAAGGTACTCAATACATTAGTAGAGTGTAATCATAATGTTTAGTATAGAAATGGCTTCTACAAGACTAGAACTGTTTTATTCAAAAGCCATTTCTATATTAAACAATATATATATAAAATATTTGGAGAGTAAGAGAGATAATAGAAGAATTGGAATTTATAATTGATTAAGTAAAATTTCCGATTGAGTTATAAAAACGTAATAAAACTGTGTCTTCTTTCTTTTGTAAACTAAATACTTTTACTCACACTTGTTTAAATAACATTACAAATACGTAAATAACAAATTACTTCTCTAATTAATACTGAAACACAAGACAGTTGTAGTGGTCAATGTTTAAATAATTACCGATCTATTCTAAGAAACTTTTACAAAGAAAATAACTCATTTTTTTTTTACTGTGGGAGAATATATACAAAGTGTCAGCCCAAAATGTAAATACACTTTGATTACCTGTACAGGCAATATTTATGAGAATGTTGAAGTGTATACATTTTGGGGTGACACCCTGTATATATTGTTATATTTAGGGATGGTCATGTTGTCCTAATATTGCCAAAAATAATAATGAAACACACTGGTTTGGTTTTCACGTTAGTTTCACTATATCTTTATATATATATACACACAGAGGGTGTCCCTAAAAAATCTATACACACTTCAACAGTATTCTAATAAATATTGCCTTTACATGTAATCAAAGATAATACATTTTGGGGCGGACACCCTGTATATATATATATACATATATATATTATTATTTATTATTATTATTATTATTATTATTATTATTTGGCAATATTCGGACCACATGACCCTCCCCAAATATAACAATATATGTTTCAAGACAAGATTTCATATAAAAAAAAAACCTTACAAATCAAACCAAATACATCGCCACCACAAAATAAACATAAATAATGTACATTTCTTCATAATAGATTAGAAGACATTTACTGAATTCCAGCGAAGATTAAGGTTATAGCTTTAATATAGATGAATAAATGCAATGAAATTGATAGTAACATACATTACTAATGCAGTCATTTAGATTTGCTGGAGGTTCTTTGGGTTTCGTCCTTCCAAATAAACGATTCATTGTGAAAAGTTAAGTTGACAGTTCTTCTAACACAAACACACAAAACACGATGGCGACCAGGAAGTGACATCATAGATATACAACTAGATCAGCACACACTAGAATGTATTACCATGTCGCCATATTGGAACAGTCAGTCGCAGTTGCCATATTACTACAGTCAGACGTTATACGTTGCCATATTACAGCAGTCAGCTACCATACGTTACCATATTACAGCAGTCAGTCACCATACGTTACCATATTACTACAGTCAGTCACCATACGTTACCATATTACTACGGGGGGAAAAAAAAGTGTAAATATTTATATCTTAAACAGGAGGCCCGAGGGTTGCAAACAACTCTTCTATGACTAACGACAGAAACATTTTTGTGACTAATACTTTCTTAAGACTTAGAAATTCGTCTCTTTGAAATTTATTGCTATTTTCCCACGAAACACACCCTCATCTCGCTTTTGAACCACTGTATATCATCCCCAGGACGTAATGGCCTTGTTCAGTCCTGTAGTTTGCGACCCCTGGTGTAAATTTTAGGACAAGATTTAGTAAATATGTCATAGAAAATAAAACAATTTACTAAAGTACAATAACAACGTAAATGTCGAACATTTAATGATTGAGAAACGAAATGATTGTTGAATAATATAAATACTAGAGTAGAGCTGTTTTTTACTTTTACATTCTTAGCTCTTTTAAACTGGATAAAAACAACAACATTTAAAAGGTGGTGAATTGATGGTCGTTTTATTTGACCTTATATATTTGTTAAGTATTTTATATATATTATGTGTCTTATAAAATAGAAGAGAAGCAACTCGAAATAAATTATCTCCCTTACATTCGAAAATATGATAATTATTTCGAATTATATTTCGTTAAAAGAAATTGTTGATTTTTAAAACTGAATTTTAAAAATTATGGTAGTGCTTCAGCATGGTCGTAGTCTAATGCCTGAAATCAGTAAAAATATATATCTATAGACGTTTAAAAAAAAAAATGATTATAAGAGGGAAGCAACTCTAAATTAATTATCTCCCTTACAACAAGAAAATGACTACGAAAATAGTTATAACATTCTATATAACTACGGGGATGTGTTTTTTACACAGGTTATTAATTTAACGTAGCAAGTGTGAGGCACAGGGACAAAAGGAATTATAAGATTTCTGTGTCAGAAATAAAGGGACTCTCTTCTGTTACGGAGAAGCATGGGTTTTGTACTTTTAAAGTTCTCTTCTGAAGAGGCAAGGTGTTTTTTTGTATAAGACTAGTAGTCGCCCATGTATACCAGTCTCTCTGCTCCTTGTTATCATCATCATCAGAGTGTTGAGAAGGAGACAAATTTTGGTGTGATGAAGAAGTTGAATGAAAACAAAAGATGGGGAAGTCTCTTTCTCTCTCTCCCTCTTTTTTCTTTTCTTTCCCCCCTCTCTCTATCTGTATCCCCCATTCATTTTCTGTCTCTCTTTCTCCCTCTCTCCCATTCTCTTTCATTCTCTCTTTCTTCCTCTCTCTCTCATTCCTTTTTCTTTCTCTCTTTCTCACTCCCTTCTCTTTCTATCTATCTCTCCTGTACCTACCCTAACCTTTTCTTTCTTTTTATCTCTCCCTCTCATTCCCTAAGCTTCTCTTTCCTTTTTGCCCCCCCCCCCCGTCTCTATTTCTCTCTATCTCTCTCTCATTCCCCTTTCTCTCTATATATTTCTTTCTCTTCTTCCCTAACTTTCTTCCTCTCTATCTCTCCTTCTTACACTCTAACCTCCCTCTTTCTTTTTTTCCCTGTCTCTCCCTCCCATTCCATAACCTTCTCTCTCTCCCTCTCCTTCCTTAATCTCTCTCTCTACCTCCCACATTCCTTCGTCTTCCCCCTCCCCGCTACCCCAACATTCCCTTGTCTATCTCTCTCTCCCTCTCTGTACTCTCCTCATTCCCTTGTCTGTCTTTTCTCTCTATCCCCCTCTCTCTACTCCTCTTATTCCCCTCTCTCTCTACCCCCTCACTCCCTTGTCTCTCCCCCTCTCTATCTCTTCCCTGTCTCTATCTCTCTCTCTACCTCTCTCATTCCCTTATCTATCTATCTCTCTGCTCCCCCCACTCCCATGTCTCTCCCTCTCTCTACTCCCCTCATTCCCTTGTCTGTCTTTTCTCTCTATCCCCCCTCTCTATCTCTCCCTCTATCTCTCTCTACCCCCATCACTCCCATGTCTGTCTACACCTCTCTCTGTTTCTCCCCTGTCTCTCCCTCTCCACCCCCTCACATGCCTCTCCCTATCTACCCCACACTCCCATGTCTCTCCCTCTCCCTATCTCTCCCATTTGTCCCCCTAATCATACCAGTCATGTCCTCCATTAGACCCTCTAACTGTGGGAAATATTCACAATATCTACCATGACACTCTTATCTTTCATTTCAAGTGTTAAACTAATACTTTATCATCATAATGGCTTTCTCTGTCTTTTCTCTCCTGTTTCTTGGTTGGGGACTTTTTCTTTTATCTGCTTTTCACTTGGTGTAATATATATATACACCCACCCACACACACACACATATATATATATATATAGATATATGTGCACATATATATATCTATACACACATATATATATATACACATATATATATATACACATATATATGTATACACACACATATATATAAATATACACATATATATATATATATATATATATATATATATATGTATATATGTATATGTATATTTAGAAATATATATATGTAAAATCCTGACCGCGGCGCCAAGTGGTTTCAGCCTGTGTGGTCTCTTCGGTCTCAGCACTGCAGACCCTATCTCATCATATACATATATGTATATGTATATATATATATATATATATATATATATATATATATATATGTGTGTGTATGTTTAATGGTAGCTATGATGCTTCCATAGGTGGTATGCCAGTTGAGCACTCTATGTTCTTACAGAGCAGAGTGTGATATAATATAAAACGAAAAATCAGTGATGCATCTGGACTCAGTTTATTGTGTGTTACAATTGTTTCGCCGGCAGATAGCTCGAGACAGGGTCATTGTATGGATCTGTCTGATTCTAGATCTGCAGATTCTTCGGACACATGCAATACTTTCGGAGCAAACTTTGCTCCAAAAGTATTGCATGTGTCCGAAGAATCTGCAGATCTAGAATCAGACATGCAATACTTTTGGAGCAATTTGCTCCAAAAGTATTGCATGTGTCCAAAGAATCTGCAGATCTAGAATCAGACAGATCCATACAATGACCCTGTCTCGAGCTATCTG
Source organism: Eledone cirrhosa (assembly GCA_964016885.1). Lineage (NCBI taxonomy): Eukaryota > Metazoa > Mollusca > Cephalopoda > Octopoda > Eledonidae > Eledone > Eledone cirrhosa. The sequence continues at coordinate 7,670,427 of OZ024748.1, forward strand.
CCGGCGAAACAATTGTAACACACAATAAACTGAGTCCAGATGCATCACTGATTTTTCGTTTTATATTATATATATATATAAGTATGCGAATTTTGTATATCTAGCGATATTTGGTATGTTTACAAAGAAACATTTTGAAGGCTTTCAGCTATGAATTTGGAAACTGATGACATAGCGCCATCTAGCAGATTCCAGCAGAAGGTAAGGGTGGGTAACTGATGACAAGACAATATCGTTTCTGACTCTGGTTATTATCAAGTCAGTGCTCCCTTTCCCTGCTCTCAGATGGAACTCTATATAGGCGAAAACATATAGTTTTGACACCTATGTAGATGGGCTGATAAGCCTCATTTGTATATAGAGCTATCAGCTGGCTCAGCTAGAAAATAGAACTAAGCAGTGTTATTCATTAGAAATATAGTAACAAAAGGGTTAGATTTATTTAGTTCAATTTCTCAGACCAAGTAATAGAATTTTTTTTTTTTTTTCAGTTAACCAAATTTTATTTCAAAAGACTCTAATATATTTCTAGGATAAAATTATATAAAAATAATAAAGAATTTAATATTTAGTCAAACATAGAAAAAGAAAGTAGTATTAGAAAGGACTGTAAATGCTAGAAATGAGGAAAAGAAGGGAAAGAGCAAGGATTATTAGGCAACAAAAGGGTGGTGGATTGGCAGTATTGGTAGAGCATCGCACACCTTGCTTCGTGACATTGTTACGGCCCTTTACATTCTCAGTTCAAATCTCACTGAGGTTAGCTTTGTCTTTCATTCTTACGGGGTCGATAAAATAAAGTACCAGTCATGCACTCTCTCCCAAAATTACTAGCCTTGTGCCTATAGTAGAAATCATTATTATTATTATGTATTTTAATATTTAATATATCTCTCTTTTTGTATAAATAAGTTTTACTCAAAATATATTTGAACATTTCTGTAAATTAAAAATTATAAATCATATTTCCATCTTTTAGGTTTTGAATATTCTTTTTAAAAAACATAAATAGAATAAAACTTTCTAAATATTCTATTTAAAAAAAAAAAAATCAACATTTTTATTTCCTTCTAAATAAAAATTTCATTTTGTCCATTGGCGTTGTAATTTCCGTTTCAAAAGGAAAATTATGAAGAAAGAAATCCTACATAAAAATGTCTTTTTATTACTGCTGAAATTTCCAATGTAGAAATTCAGCCAATCCACTTACTGAAGAACACTTCATACTGAAAAGAATCTGAAGAAATTCTTTCACTATGTAATGATACCACCATTGTTGAATAAGGCTTCATTTCAACAATACACTGAGTTACTCAGCTGAGAATGCACAGCTGAATATTGTAAAGACTAGAAAAATATCATAAACTGAAGTCTCATAATGGTATCCAGCCAACTTGAGAGAGTTTAATGTTGTTGTTGCATATCTAATTATTACTAAACATCATTGTTTAATACATACAGTCCCTTGAGAAGAGTTAACCAAGCTGAAAAAGATTGTTATACAAAATATAATCTTAAGACAAATCTTTTGTTGAGCTGAAGTGGGTCTCTTCTTCATTGTTTGTCACATTTCTTCACAGAAATAATGGCACTCTTCTACATAATTTACTTAACATGACTGCGATATTTCATAGTAGTGCTGCACCTTCCACACTCATTATACTCCTACTACTACTTCTTCTTCTTCTTTTTCTTCTTCTTCTTCTTCCTCAACCTCTCAAGCAGCACTACCACTAGCAACAGTAGCAGCAGCAGCAGCAATAACAGCAGGCAGCAACAGTAGCAATAGCAACCTCTACCAATAGCAGCAGAAGCAGCAGTATGACAACAGCATCAGCATCAGCACCACCACCACCACCAACAACAGCAGCAGCAGAACAATAGCAGCAGAAGCACCATAGCAGTAGCACCACCACCACCACCATCATCATCACCACTCCACCACCACCACACCACCACCTCCACCACCATCACCATCACCACTCCACCACCACCACTCCACCACCACCACTCCACCACCATCACCACCCCACCACCACCACCGCCACCAACACAGCAGCAGCAGCACCAGCACCACCACTCTTTTAAACATTTGGTATTGGATGGTGATGATGATGGTGGTGGTGGTGGTGGTAAAGATGATGGTGATAATAGTGATGATGAAGGTAATGATGAGGGTGGTGGTGGTGAGGATAATGATGATGAGGTTAATAGTGATAATGATGGTGGTGGTGATGAAATCTCTGAATCTTTTCATTTACCATCTTTTCATCAGATTCTCGTTGACAATCACGAAACAAAACAAAAAACAATGTGTTTTAACACCATCTGTCATCCTAGCATGTGACACCTTCTCTGATGCTGGTGCCATGATAAAACACATCCAGTCCACTGTATAAAGTAGTAGAACTGGTACCATGATAAAACTGGGTATGTTTTATCATGGTACCAGCTTTACTACTTTATAAAGTGGACTGGGTATGTTTTATCATGGCACCGGCTCTATTACTTTATAAAGTATACCAATATTGTGGCGCTAGCAAATTTAAAGAACCAGCTTTAAATATATATTATATTAGTAAGTACTAGTGAGCCGAGCTCCCAATTTTGACACTGATTCACAAATATTTTCAAAGTTATTGAAGATGCTTCAAGAATAGAGTCTTTTGTAGGTAATAATGGTGGGTTTTTTTCAAATATATTCTTTGTTTTTGCAGTGAGAATGTGTACATGAAAGGATTGAGGTGTATCATATAATTATTAATATTAGAACATTACCTTTTTGAATCTCTCAAGGTCCTTAATCAGGTGGGATCTGGCGATATTTCCACTGACCAGGATTTGAAGCTGTATTTCTTAGTAGTCGACTTTTCAAAGAAATAGGTTGTGAAGTGCATCAGTTTAATCATAGTTTCCATATTTTCCATAAGATGCGTTGGATAAAGTTTCTTTGATGCTATCTGGATGTTTCTCAACAAGTACTGAAGCAGCTGCCTCTCCACATTAAACAGTTTGTCCTTCATCTATAGATAATTGATTCTGTCAAGAGAAGTCATACAAGTGCCAGTTCAAATGAATGGTAAAACTAATCAACACATAATGAAGATGTTAAATATATTTGTAAAAAAAAAAACAGTTTCACTCATTCCTGCATTACCATAAGTTTTGTGGATGTAAACTTATACGTCTAACTTCTCAGATATATTAGTAAAAAAGTGGTGGAGAGGAACAATTTAGTTGTCTTGTGGGAATCATTTCCGACTTCCATTGGTTGGGTCAGGTCACACATACACACAGGCATATATACACACACACACACACGCACATATATAGTAGTGAAAAATCAGAAGGTTTACATCCAAAGCTGGTAGAGCACCCAGTCCAAAGGATGAGTTTGGTATAGAGTTGGTTCCTCCACAATTACTAATATATATGTATATATATATATATTAAATCTAACTGTGGGTTATGTCAGCTGATATTGTCTAAATCTATCTAATATCTACACAAGACTTAACTCCATTGTAGAGTTCTTGAAATATTGTATTTGCTATTGTTAGTTTCCCATTAAAAGTCAGTAATTAGGGGAAGAAGGATCTATATTGAATGTTATGTAAATTTAATCTTGATCGTTTGAAAATCAAATATTTTATATGAAAATGATGGCCATGATAATCATAATGATGGTGGTGATGATGATCACTTCAAAATTGATTTTTCTTGCATTATTCATAGAATAAACGCAATAGGTAAAATAAAGTAAAGTTATACACAAATATATTACGTATTCACATTATTTATTGTGATAGATAGCTAAAGCCATATATTTGTTGTGAGAGGTTTTACAAAAATATAAACTTTATCATGGCTTTTCACTTCATATCTTGTAAATTGGCATCACAAAAATTAAGAGAGAAAATACGAAAAGAAAAAAAAAAAGAAAATATGATATAAAATATTAGAGTTTCTAGCAAAGAAAGAAACCAAAACTATAAATAATTTTATAAATTTCCATTAAAAACAAACATAAATTCTGATAACGGTTGACTAAAGTAAAATATAAAACTGTGTTGAACACTTTTGTCATATTTTGTTTAAAGATATGGAAGAAAACTTATAATACCCAAACCACATTTAATGAGATAGCATTAACTTTTGTAACAGACAGAAATTAGATAACAAATGCCATCTCCAGTTCATTTTGTCAGAAGGAAAAAAAACCCAAGTAAAACAAATCCTTCTTTTGTTTTTTGTTTGACATATCTAAAAGTTTCAATTAAGAGATTATATGTATATATGTAGGTATAAAATTCTTTTACAGCAAATAAACAGGCTTCATTGATTTACACCAGAAATACAACAGTAATTTGCTAAACAAATTAGAAAACGTTTCAAATGTGAATAAACATAATGGTATTATATTGATACTTTGTTCCTGCTAATTATTATTAATATTATATTATATATAAATTGGTTACATGATAAAAAGAACCCATTCCAAACAGTAAGGTGGTCGTGCTGGTGGCAGAACAAAAAGCACTCAGTCCACCCAATAAGGTGGTCATGCTTGTAACAATGAAAAAGCACTCAGTCCATCCTGTCAAGATGGATATATAAAGGGTCACAAATGACCATGGGATTTGCACCTAGAAAGATTCCCTCTGTGGCACAAGTCCAGGCAAGGTGTGTTTGTGAAAGACCAGCAGTTGCCCATGTCTTACCTCTTCACGCCACCGATGTTGTCCAAGGGAAAGATAAAAGCTGATACAACTTGGCACCAGTGACATCACAACTCATTTCTACAGCTGAGTAAACTGGGGCAATGTGATATAAAGTGTCTTGCTCAAGAACACAACACAGTCTGGTTTAGGACTCAAACTCACAACCTCATGATTGTAAGCCCAATGAAAGCCATTAATTTTTTAGGTCAATCATATATTAAAATTATTCAGGAGGATAATTATATGAGAAAATAGCTGCTGATGTCGAAATATATCAAATTTAATGACATTTTTTGTCTCTTTTTATTGATTTTTGGTTGGAATTTAGGCGGGAATTTCTTGGAATCATATCTTTTGTTTATTTTATATTTTCCCTAAAAGCAGTCATTTTAGTATTGAAAGCAATACTTATCAGAGTTGATTATGTCTAAACAATGTCTGTAATTAAATGATATGCACATAAGGTAATAATATGTAAAAAAAAAATAATAATAAAAAAAAAATTAAAAGAAATAAAGAAAAAAAAGAGAAAAAATTTCTTTTAAACAAACAAATATATAAAACCTTGGGTACATTTATCATAATGACTTCCAAAACAGACAACTAATTAAAAAATAACATGCCATTAGCTTGATTAGTTAAAATTATTTTTTGCTCTCACTGAGTTGTCCTGTAGGTTTATTTCTGTAGAGGAGATTGTAAATTATAAAGGATTGTCCCATATTTCAAATTCTTGTCCATAATTATCACCAATCTGTCATAGTTTCTAGTACATAAAAGAAAAAAGCCTACACAAACCAGTAAACAATCAAATTGTCAATTGTCACATACTTTTCTCTGGATGTTATATAGAATTTCATTATTTATATTATATATATTATTATGAGGCTAGAATGTTTGTTGTTCAAAAGATCATTTTATATTTTATGTTACACAAATAGTTGATATTGTTTACTATAAATTGACTTTATTCAAAACTTTTCAACTTGTTTTTCAATGTATTCTGTTTATTTATGTATGACAGACAGTCCTATGCGAGCAAGACAACCACTCTTGCCTCAAGTGGGAAAACTCCCGTCCAAACCCATGCAAGCGTGGAACATGGACGTTAAACGATGATGATGATGATGATGATGATGATGATGTATATATGTATGGTCCCATAACTCTTCATAAAGTTGTAGCGGTGCCGTATGTCGATACAGCATTTCTTGGGAATTTGAAGCCCAGTGGAGTCCATCCCCCTCCAGTTCTGAATACAGCAGATTTCTTCCAGAGAAAGATTGAAAGTGAGAGAGAGGAAATGAGAAAGAGATATAGAGGAAGAATTGACCCCAGTACTAGACTGGTACTTTATTTTATTGACCTCGAAAGAATGAAAGGCAAAGTTGACCTTGGTAGGATTTGAACTCTGAGAGCAGAGAGCTGGAACGAATACTACAAGGTATTCTATCCCACGTTCTAACAACTCTACCATTCTATTTGACGTTCTAACAACTCTACTATTCTATCCAATGTTCTAACAACTCTGCCTCCTATTTATTTATACTGCATTCAAATAAATAAAATTTAGGGGGAAAAAAATACGGAAAAAAGTGGAAGAAGACACTTCTTTTTCTTCACCTACTTATTCCTAAGAGGGTCATGGGGGAAGAGTCCTCAAAAACTCCCTCCAGTGAGTCCTGTCAGAAGCAACCATCTCCAACTGATTTGGCTGGATCCCCAAGTGTGACCAGCCAAGCTCATGGATGTTATCTTGCTCGGGGTCTACCCCTGGGTCTCCTGCCAGTTGGTTTTGCCTGTAAAATCTGACCATCAATTCTTTCCTGAGATATTCTAACCATATGCCCATAGTATCAGAGCTGTGATCTGTCAACTAGGAGAAGACACACACACTTAATTATACACCGCAACAAGAGGTGCTGAAGCTTTACTCTAATGATTTTTGAGACAAGTTAATACACTTGTAGCATTGCTGTGGGTGATAGCAAGGCTAAGATGTTGGAATAGCCAAGTACTCTCATTGACATTAACCTGATACGTTGGTAAGGCGAGCCACCAACATTAACAAGAACCTCATTATCAGCAGTTTAGTTCCCACAAACATCCTGAATGCCAATAAGCTGATAAAAAAAAAAAAAAATGTTTGCGGATATATCATGGTATTTCTGTTTGTATACTTTGTGTAAATTATAAGGTTGACAATATGAGTAAAACTATAAGTAGACAAATATATTGTTACATTTAGGGAGGGTCATGTAGTCCTAATATTGCCAAAAATAGTAAAACACACTCACTGTTTGCTTTCGTTTTCCCTTCAGTTTCAGTATAGTTTTTTTATATTTCTATAAATAATTTAGCTGGCAATCAATGGTTTTAAAACAAATACTTAGACAAATATAATTCCATAGTAGAAGAAGGAGAAGAAGAAGGGCTACATTAATGGCATTGGGGAGAGTGGAGACTGATATGCATGGGTGACTGCTGATCCTCCTCAGGCAAGAACGTTTTAGGTGCCAGTTCTATGGTCATTCATGATCAAAGAAGGTCTTTACCATTTTTTTTTACAAGAAACAAAGATTGTTTTTTTTTCTTTCATTCAACTAGTTCTTTAACCCTTTAGCATTTAAACCAGCCATATCTGGCCAGAATTCTCTCAACTCTTTCTTTTCAAACCGTCCATAACTATCCAACCATACTGATGTTAAGGTATTGTTCTCAAAATAAATAATATCAAAATCTCACAGATTCAAGATTATGTGGGGACGTTGTGTGTGACTGCGGAATCGAACTACAGACTACACAGCACCTCCTCATATGTCCCCTGCTGGAACACCGCTGTACAGTATTGGACTTGGCAGAGTTGAATGAGAAAGGAAAGCAATATGTTCAGCTGTGGCGGAACCATATCTAGCCAAGCTTTGTAACTGACACTCTTGTGAACACAAGAAGAAGAAGAAGATGTGAGGTAAAGCCTTTACTGTAAAAATACAATAGTATATATAGAGTAATGTAAATGTTATATGAGATATGTGAGGTAACGCCTTTACTGTGAAAATACAATAGTATATATAGAGTAATGTAAATGTTATATGAGATATTATGTGAGATAAAGCCTTTACTGTGAAAATACAATAGTATATATAGAGTAATGTAAATGTTATATGAGATATTATGTGAGGTAAAGCCTTTACTGTGAAAATACAATAGTATATATAGAGTAATGTAAATGTTATGTGAGATATTATGTGAGGTAACACCTTTACTGTGAAAATACAATAGTATATATAGAGTAATGTAAATGTTATATGAGATATTATGTGAGGTAACGCCTTTACTGTGAAAATACAATAGTATATATAGAGTAATGTAAATGTTATATGAGATATTATGTGAGATAAAGCCTTTACTGTGAAAATACAATAGTATATATAGAGTAATGTAAATGTTATATGAGATATTATGTGAGGTAAAGCCTTTACTGTGAAAATACAATAGTATATATAGAGTAATGTAAATGTTATGTGAGGTAACACCTTTACTGTGAAAATACAATAGTATATATAGAGTAATGTAAATGTTATATGAGATATTATGTGAGGTAACGCCTTTACTGTGAAAATACAATAGTATATATAGAGTAATGTAAATGTTATATGAGATATTATGTGAGATAAAGCCTTTACTGTGAAAATACAATAGTATATATAGAGTAATGTAAATGTTATATGAGATATTATGTGAGGTAAAGCCTTTACTGTGAAAATACAATAGTATATATAGAGTAATGTAAATGTTAAAGGGTTCAATATACTTGATATGGATAGATAGAAGATATTTCATCTGATTGATCTATCTGATCGATTTATCAGGTGAGTTAACAGACTGATTGTATATTACATGTATGGTAATCAATTAATTATATAATGAGTTATTACATAATTGTTTAAAAGCAAAACAGACTCAGCAAAACTTGGTTCACTAATTGAATGTTTTATCAGTTATGATAATTGATGCAACAAACATGTACCTAGCGTGGAAGATGGACGATGATGATGATGATGTAATGATGATGTGGTGATGATGTGATGATGATGATGATGAAAATATTTATTTAATATCAAATACTGAAGCCATACAGGTTGTTAGGAATTTCTAGTAATCAGCTACTTTTTATCATTTTACAACTGAGATTGTTTGTAAAAATGATAGGTGTTTATTCTCTCCAACATCTTCATTAAACAGGTTTTAGCTGGTCCAAACATCTCACAAACATTTAGTATACATGATACCATCTAACCAATGCTAGCGTGGAAAATGGATATTAAATGATAATGATGTTGAGGGTGATGATGATGATGATGATGATGATGATGATGATGATGGTGATGGTACATGTGTGTATGCATGTGTTTTTAATGTGATACTTCTTATTAATACTTTTAATGTATGTTATATTCAACAGCATAACTCGTTAGAAGGCTTCTTACATCGATGGGAAGGTAGAGTATGTATTTATTCCAACATCATTAGCTCACCACCAAACCTTCCCTCACTAACACACTACAACCCTTAATTCACCACCAAACCTTCCCTCACTAACACACTACAACCCTTAATTCACCACCAAACCATCACTCACTAACACACTACAACCCTTAATTCACCACCAAACCTTCCCTCACTAACACACTACAACCCTTAATTCACCACCAAACCATCACTCACTAACACACTACAACCCTTAATTCACCACCAAACCTTCCCTCACTAACACACTACAACCCTTAATTCACCACCAAACCTTCCCTCACTAACACACTACAACCCTTAATTCACCACCAAACCTTCCCTCACTAACACACTACAGCCCTTAATTCACCACCAAACCATCACACACTAACACACTACAACTCTTAATTCACCACCATGCACATCACATGTCCATACCAACGCAGTCATCTCTCTTGCACACCATTTCTGATTCCTCTTATATCCAGTTTCCCTCTGTTCATCCAAGCTCTGTCATTCTCTGGCATTAACATTGCACATCCATCGGAGCATGCTTGCTTCATTTCTCTCCAGCCTACACACATCCTCAGCAGTCACTGCCTGTGGACAACATCACACATCACACACAGGTGTCATAAAGTCATCCTTTCATTCATAATTTATAAGAATTCTTAAGTAAGATTGTAATTCTCAGAGAAAATAAGAACTGTACATGAAGAAAATGTTGTGAGTCACAGATTGTGGATACAATGAACTGTTATACTGAGAAAGAGTCAAGATAAACGAGATGCCAGCTCCTAATCCCATTGACATAACACAACGAAGAGAGTGAGAAAAAATAAATATTTTGAAAATTTAACATGATCTGGTGATTATTATAATTACAGATAAGGATGTCCAATTTAAATAAAGGCTATTTATTCTCAGTGAATTAGAGAATGTTCATGATAGATTAATTTATTCAGCATTGTCCTAAGGATTATTTACAGTAATTGTTCTATATTAGGTTACCATATACAATGGTACAATATATTCTGACTCTACAGAACAAGCCAACAAACTAATATTCCTCCTCACTTACTATCACTCATTCTTTCTCTGTCTCACTCATTCTCTCCCCCCTTTCTCTCTTTCTCACTCATTCTCCCCTCTCTCTCTCTCATTCTTTCTCTTTCTCTCTCTCACTCATTCTCTCCCCCTTTCTCTCTTTCTCACTCATTCTCTCCCCCTTTCTCTCTTTCTCACTCATTCTCCCCCCTCTCTCTCTCTCATTCTTTCTCTTTCACTCTCTCACTCATTCTCTCCCCCTTTATCTCTTTCTCACTCATTCTGCCCCCTCTCTCTCTCATTCTTTCTCTTTCTCTGTCTCACTCATTCTCCCCCCCCCCCTCTCTTTCTCACTCATTCTCCACCTCTCTCTCTCATTCTTTCTCTTTCTCTCTCTCACTCATTCTCTCCCCCTTTCTCTCTTTCTCACCCATTCTCCCCCTCTCTCTCTCTCATTCTTTCTCTTTCTCTCTCTCACTCATTCTCTCCCCCTTTCTCTCTTTCTCACTCATTCTCCCCCCTCTCTCTCTCATTCTTTCTCTTTCTCTCTCTCACTCATTCTCTCCCCCTTTCTCTCTTTCTCACTCATTCTCCCCCTCTCTCTCTCATTCTTTCTCTCTCTCACTCATTCTCTCCCCCTTTCTCTCTTTCTCACTCATTCTCCCCCCTCTCTCTCTCTCATTCTTTCTCTTTCTCTCTCTCACTCATTCTCTCCCCCTTTCTCTCTTTCTCACTCATTCTCCCCCCTCTCTCTCATTCTTTCTCTTTCTCTCTCTCACTCATTCTCTCCCCCTTTCTCTCTTTCTCACTCATTCTCCCCCCCTCTCTCTCTCATTCTTTCTCTTTCTCTCTCTCACTCATTCTCCCCCCCCCTTCTCTCTTTCTCACTCATTCTCCCCCTCTCTCTCTCATTCTTTCTCTTTCTCTCTCTCACTCATTCTCTCCCCCTTTCTCTCTTTCTCACTCATTCTCCCCCTCTCTCTCTCATTCTTTCTCTTTCTCTTTCTCTCTCTCACTCATTCTCTCCCCCTTTCTCTCTTTCTCACTCATTCTCCCCCCTCTCTCTCTCATTCTTTCTCTTTCTCTCTCTCACTCATTCTCTCCCCCTTTCTCTCTTTCTCACTCATTCTCCCCCTCTCATTCTTTCTCTTTCTCTCTCTCACTCATTCTCTCCCCCTTTCTCTCTTTCTCACTCATTCTCCCCCCCTCTCTCTCTCATTCTTTCTCTTTCTCTCTCTCACTCATTTTCTCTCTGTTTTTGTTTCACCCTATCCCTTTCTCTCCCTCAATTCTCTCTTTCTCTCTCTTGTCCCTTATAAATTTTGAACAAACTATCAAACATATTGCTTGGCCCAGACACAACTGCGTAATTATGAATTTTATTCTGCCACCACATGGCTTCAGGTTTGATCCCACAGTGCAACACCTTAGGCAAGTCTTTTCTGTCACTTGGGATTCTTTAACAGAGCCCAGTTAAACACACACACAAGAACACACACATGAGCGTACACACACACAAGAACACACATGAGAGAACACACATGAGAACACACACATGAGAGAACACACACATGAGAGAACACACACACAAGAACACACATGAGAGTACACACATGAGAACACACACATGAGAGAACACACACACAAGAACACACATGAGAGTACACACACATGAGAACACACACACCAGAACACACACACGAGAACACACACGGGAACACACACACGAGAACACACACACAAGAACACACACACGAGAACACACACACCAGAACACACATGAGAGAACACACACCAGAACACACATGAGAGAACACACACCAGAACACACATGAGAGAACACACACCAGAACACACACCAGAACACACATGAGAGAACACACACCAGAACACACACGTGAGAACACACATGAGAGAACACACACCAGAACACATATGAGAGAACACACACCAGAACACACATGAGAGAACACACACCAGAACACATATGAGAGAACACACACCAGAACACATATGAGAGAACACACACCAGAACACATATGAGAGAACACACACCAGAACACACATGAGAGAACACACACCAGAACACATATGAGAGAACACACACCAGAACACACATGAGGGAACACACACCAGAACACACATGAGAGAACACACACCAGAACACACATGAGAGAACACACACCAGAACACACATGAGAGAACACACACCAGAACACATATGAGAGAACACACACCAGAACACATATGAGAGAACACACACACCAGAACACACACGTGAGAACACACATGAGAGAACACACACACCAGAACACACATGAGAGAACACACACCAGAACACACATGAGAGAACACACACCAGAACACACATGAGAGAACACACACCAGAACACACACCAGAACACATATGAGAGAACACACACCAGAACACACATGAGAGAACACACACACCAGAACACACATGAGAGAACACACACCAGAACACATATGAGAGAACACACACCAGAACACACATGAGAGAACACACACCAGAACACATATGAGAGAACACACACCAGAACACACATGAGAGAACACACACCAGAACACATATGAGAGAACACACACCAGAACACATATGAGAGAACACACACCAGAACACACATGAGAGAACACACACCAGAACACACATGAGAGAACACACACCAGAACACATATGAGAGAACACACACCAGAACACACATGAGAGAACACACACACCAGAACACACATGAGAGAACACACACCAGAACACACATGAGAGAACACACACCAGAACACATATGAGAGAACACACACACCAGAACACACACGTGAGAACACACATGAGAGAACACACATGAGAGAACACACACCAGAACACACATGAGAGAACACACACCAGAACACATATGAGAGAACACACACCAGAACACACATGAGAGAACACACACCAGAACACATATGAGAGAACACACACACCAGAACACACACGTGAGAACACACATGAGAGAACACACACCAGAACACACATGAGAGAACACACACCAGAAGACATATGAGAGAACACACACCAGAACACATATGAGAGAACACACACACCAGAACACACACGTGAGAACACACATGAGAGAACACACACCAGAACACACACGTGAGAACACACATGAGAGAACACACTCCTGTCAAATTATAAACTCTCTTTCTAGACAGTCCTTGATATTCCGTTAAACCACAAACTCTATTCTGTCCACCAAGGCTGCAGGGTGACCAGCATGTGGGTTCCCATTTGCTCACAATAGTGAGAGATGAGGAGAGTGGGAGAGACAGAGGCAGTGACAGGTTCTTTTATGTTTGGACTTGGTGCATATATCTGCCTGGTTCCTGCTTGTTTCAGTGCCTTAGCCTCATCTCTGGAACTAAATTATTTCCCAAGCATCATCCAGATGTGATCTACACATCACATATTTTCAGATATACACCTCTCTTATCTTCCTGATCACACAAACTACGCTGGTATGTCTTATACAATAATACATTATGGCAGTCGAGTGTGTGGCTTTCTTTCTCAATATCCAGTATAATTTTTATATTGCTGTACATTCTGATAGTTTCTACAATAGAAGTGGATGTGGTGGACTTGGCAGTATATGTTCCTTTCTACTTACCAAAGGTGATGTGTAACGTAGCACTTTGTTTCTGGTTTAATAGGATTAGTGAGACTGCTGCTCTTTGTGTGTGTGTATTTTATTGGATAGAAGAGACAAATAACATCATCATCATCACCACCATCACCAAAACCGGGATACATATGGCATATATATATATATATATATTTTTAAAGGTTAAACAAGGTTCAATGAATAAATCGAAGAATTAGTTTTACAGTAGATTGGAAGCACTCAACTGATATGGTTTTCCGGAGTTATTAATATTCATTCAAAATATTAACAAAAATAGAACTTCATTGTGATCAAGTATATTTTATTATACATATTTCAGAGGTACTGAGCTAACTTCAACAGTACGTCCTCATCAGATAAAATAAGATGATGCATGACATACCCTGACATAGTAGATGGTTAAGATCCAGTCATAGTAGTGACAGGATCTTAACCATCTACTATGTCAGGGTATGTCATGCATCATCTTATTTTATCTGATGAGGACGTACTGTTGAAGTTAGCTCAGTACCTCTGAAATATGTATAATAAAATATACTTGATCACAGTGAAGTTCTATTTTTGTTAATATTTTGAATGAATATATATATATATATGGAGGCACATGGCTTAGTGGTTAGAGCATTGGCCTTGCAATTGAAAGGTTGTGAGTTCAATTCTCAGACCGGGTGATGTGTTGTTTCCTTGAGCAAGACACTTTATTTCATGTTGCTCCAGTTTACTCAGCTGTAGAAATAAGCTGATAGGGACTTGGGTCCCTATAATTCCACTGCAAAGTGGTCGTGTAGGTGCCATGGAAAAAAAAGCACCCAGCACTCACTGTAAATGAGGTTGGTGTTAGGAAGGGCATCCAGCTGTAGAAATCAAGCCAGAATCAGTTCCCGTCCCACCCTTGCAAGCAGGGAAAAGTGGACGTAAAATGATGATGATGATGATATATATATATTAGAAAGTGATTTTTTTTTATATATATATTAGAAAGTGAGGTTTTTTTACAAAATGAAAAAAAAACGAGGTGTCTTACACAAGTGAAAATATAAGGAAAAAAAATGAAATCGAAAATGCAACTGGAGTCTTTTTTTTTTTTAAATATATATTTATTTGGTTCCTTTACCGGTTTCGCAGTTCTTCTGCTTTTCAAAAGTATATATATATATATATATATGCTGTGCTGAATAGGACCCGTCCCACCCTTGCAAGCAGGGAAAAGCGGATGTAAAATGATGATGATGATATATATATATATATATATATATATATAATGTTTAATATAGAAATGGCATTTATACAACCGTCTTACAAGGACAGTTGGCTTTCCACATGATTTCTTTTGAATGAAACAGTTCTAGTCCTGTAGAAGCCATTTCTATATTAAACATGATGTTTACACTCTACTAATGTATATAGTACCTTTCTTACTGTGGGTACCCCCGATTGAACCCAGGACTCATCATCATCATCTTGCATATGATTGAACAATATATATTGTAGCCAGCATATGTAGACTATTATAATAGACATAGAAACATATGTTAAAGCCAATAAATTCTTATTCTTCTTCCTCACTGATGTCTATATTTTTCTTGGTGCAATACTTGCTTATTTGCCTTTCATCCTTACGGGGTCGATAAAATAAAGTACCAGTAATACACTGGGATAATTGCTGGCCTTGTACCAAAAAGTAGGAACAATTATATTATATTATATATATATATATATATGGCATGAAGAGGACTGTGATGTCTGTGGTTTGCTCTCTGGCAAGCTTTCATTTTGAGCATTTTTGTTTCATTCGAAAGATTTTCTGTTATGATCGAAAGTAGACTGATACGTGTTTTTGTAACAGAGATTAAAACTATCATAGTCTGTGATGGATTTAATATATGGTATTTTATTATTTGTTGTTATTAAACCCCAGGTCAGCCTTTATTGAATAATCCTCTATCTCGCAGTTAGTTACCTGGGCAACGAGACACGACTCATATATTCATCTTCCCTGTTATATATAATATAAACTTTTATTGACTGCTTTGTACTGTCACTGTTACTTACACACCTACACACACCTACACACTAAAGCCAATGCCACCACAATGACAATTATTGACAATTCTTTTATGAAGAAGAACTGCCATTTTAGTTTTCAAAAAATTTCTGAAAACTGTTAATACTAATTTTAATAAAACTTATACAGTGTACCCCAGCATTCACAGTCCTGACATCCGCTGTTCCGGTTATTCGCGGAATTTTCTTTAGGATCTAACTAATAATTGTTTGTGGAAACCACTACATATTCGCGGAACCGTAAATATTATCCACGATTTTTTTAATGGCTTTTTTCGTGGCAATATATATTTTTTAATGTTAAATTATTAATAACAATATACCGTATTTGCTGGCCTGTTGGATGCCCCTTCATATAAGATGGTCCCTCTTGTTTTACTATATTTTACGTTATATGTCGACGTTGATAAGCATTTTTATGGACCACGTCCAATATTTGTGGTTTTTCACTGTTCACGAATACCGGGGGACAACTATATATAAATTTTCATATAATTTTAATTTCTTTTTCATATAATTTAAATTACTTTTTCATATAATTTAAATTTCTTTTTCATATAATTTAAATTTCTTTTCAAGTCTACCTAACAGATACGAGATATATTAAATAATAATATTTTTCATGGAGTTGTTTATTTTATGAGAAATTGGATGCCAAATGATAATATAATATAATTTATCTCATGGCAACATATGGAAATATCTAGTATATCAACCAATCTATCTTTTTTTCTTTTTCTACTGAATCATACGAGTGATACTGATGTAAGAATGTTTACCATAGTAACATATATCTGCAAAAGTATTTATATCACTTTCAAGTGAAAAGGATAATGTAAAATGACGCCGACCTAATTTACCATGACCAAACATGTTACCATGGATATTAGACAATATAAGACTCTTTGGATGAAATAGGAAGACAAGAAAATATTCCCTTCTAAAGAATAAATTAAAAATAAGAATCTTTTAATTTGTATACATAATTTAAAGTTGCTGCGCAACAGAATTCGAAAATGACTATAAGAGAAAAATAATATTTACTGCTGTTGTAGCGAAATAGAAAACCTATGTAAATGAATTTTTATCGTGATATTGATTTGTTTAAGAAATAGCTTTGTTAGACAACAGCTGTGGGGATAAGAGGTGTTTTCTACATGCCAGTTTTGTCTTCATGTCAATGCTGGAATATTTCATGCACAGAACATAAATTCCTATAAAATCTCATAAGGATTTTTTTTTCTTTATAATATAATATTTTTATTTAATTTAATTATGCCTATAAATAAACATAATTTATGTTAAAAGAAAAAATGAATGGAAAAAGGTAAGAGACAACATGCCTGCACAATCACATACAACAAGGGCTGCTGGAGTTTCCCTCTAATAATTTTTGAAGCAGGCCAACACACACTTACAGCTTTACTATAGATGATAGCATGACTAAGATACTGAAATAGCCAAGTGCTCTCATAAATATTACCTGATAGATTGGTAAATCGAGAATGAACCCAAACACCCTAACCAGTAAGCCATCTATGCAGTCACACACATAGACAATGTAAGAATTAACAAGGAATTAAGTAACAACATATTATATATATATAGAGTATCCCCCAAAGTGTACACACTTTCATTACCTATACAGGCAATATTTATTAGAATATTATTTAAGTGTGTATACATTTTTGGGGTCACCCTGTATATATATATATATATATACAGGTTTTTTTCCCCCCCGCTAGCATGGGATATATATATATATATATATCTCCCATGCTAGCAGGGGGGAAAAAACCCATGTTAAACAATGATGATGGTGGTAGTGGTGATGATGATGATGATGATGATGATATATGTAAACATAAGATTTGAGAAACCAATATGGAATTTTTAGATTAAATACATATAAAAAATATTTAAGTTCATTTTCAAGGCACAAACTGCAAAGTTAGTGACACCAGACATGATTTGGAATAAAAACTACACTTAAAACTATGTAAGATAAATAAAGTTTTATTTACAATGTGACACAATCTCTACATATGTTACTACTCACAAGTCAACATGTGATTACATGACTATTATCATGAAGAAATTAGATTTATCAAACAGCTGCTATTTTCAGGGTTGTTTCTCAACTCCTAGAAACAACAGTTACACAGCTACACAATATATGAAGGACACTACAACTACAGCTACATTACAACTACAGCTACATTACAACCACAACTATACTACAACCACAACTATACTACAACCACAGCTATACTACAACCACAGCTATACTACAACCACAGCTATACTACAACCACAGCTACATTACAACCACAACTATACTACAACCACAGCTATACTACAACCACAGCTATACTACAACCACAGCTATACTACAACTACAGCTACATTACAACTACAGCTACATTACAACCACAACTATACTACAACCACAACTATACTACAACCACAGCTATACTACAACCACAGCTATACTACAACCACAGCTATACTACAACCACAGCTATACAACAACCACACTACACAACAACCATAGCTATAATAAAACCACAACTACAACTACAACCACAGCTATACTACAACCAAAAATATGCAACGACCACAGCTATACTACAACCACAACTATACTACAACCACAACTATACTACAACCACAACTATACTACAACCACAGCTATACTACACTACAACCACAGTTACACTACAAAGCTATACTACAACTATAACCACAGTTGCCTCTCGGTCCAGTCAAAACTATTAACCCCTGTCATATATATCAAGTTGTCAAAGTCCCAACCTCAACAGCTGTCACTGCCCTTCATTCCTCTATCAAAACTATTAACCCCTATCATATATATCAAGTTGTCAAAGTCCCAACCTCAACAGCTGTCACTGCCCTTCATTCCTCTATTAACCCCTGTCATATATATCAAGTTGTCAAAGTCCCAACCTCAACAGCTGTCACTGCCCTTCATTCCTCTATCAAAACTATTAACCCCTATCATATATATCAAGTTGTCAAAGTCCCAACCTCAACAGCTGCCACTGCCCTTCATTCCTCTATCAAAACTATTAACCACTGTCATATATATCAAACTGTCAAAGTCCCAACCTCAACAGCTGTCACTGCCCTTCATTCCTCTATCAAAACTATTAACTACTGTCATATATATCAAACTGTCAAAGTCCAAACCTCAACAGCTGTCACTGCCCTTCATTCCTCTATCAAAACTATTAACCACTGTCATATATATCAAACTGTCAAAGTCCAAACCTCAACGGCTGTCACTGCCCTTCATTCCTCTATCAAAACTATTAACCACTGTCATATATATCAAACTGTCAAAGTCCCAACCTCAACAGCTGTCACTGCCCTTCATTCCTCTATCAAAACTATTAACCACTGTCATATATATCAAACTGTCAAAGTCCAAACCTCAACGGCTGTCACTGCCCTTCATTCCTCTATCAAAACTATTAACCACTGTCATATATATCAAACTGTCAAAGTCCCAACCTCAACAGCTGTCACTGCCCTTCATTCCTCTATCAAAACTATTAACCACTGTCATATATATCAAACTGTCAAAGTCCCAACCTCAACAGCTGTCACTGCCCTTCATTCCTCTATCAAAACTATTAACCACTGTCATATATATCAAACTGTCAAAGTCCAAACCTCAACGGCTGTCACTGCCCTTCATTCCTCTATCAAAACTATTAACCACTGTCATATATATCAAACTGTCAAAGTCCCAACCTCAACAGCTGTCACTGCCCTTCATTCCTCTATCAAAACTATTAACCACTGTCATATATATCAAACTGTCAAAGTCCAAACCTCAACGGCTGTCACTGCCCTTCATTCCTCTATCAAAACTATTAACCACTGTCATATATATCAAACTGTCAAAGTCCAAACCTCAACAGTTGTCACTGCCCCTAGGTCCCCTATCAGAGCTAGGGGTGACTCTCATTTGTCTTATACCAGTAATCTCTCATCTTTGTTCGACTGGGCCTGACAAAAAAACCCCACTCGTTTGTTGAATCAGAGGTTTCCTGCCAGAGTACCCATTACTGCTTCAGTCCACCCAGCTGTCAAACATGAGTTGTATCTGTATTTGAAAGGCCAAACCTCGTCACACTGTGCCATGTCGTATATCCCAACAAATTGTTATAGGTACACGTCTCTATGGACTACTCAGCTACATGGAATGCTCACCAATTTCGCGATCTATTGATCGAACAACTAGATAGATAGACAGACAGATAGACGTTATTCTCAGGGAGATTCAGCACCATACAGTATGTGTAACAAAGTTGACCCTTCGAATTACAGGTAATTACAAGTACTTCATCTAACACCCTGCTCATGAAATTAACATGGTTACGTGGTTGAGTATTCCGTAAACACGTGTACTCTTAATATAATTCTCAGGGAGATTTAGCTTGACACAGTGTGTGACAAGACTGAATCCATTGAATTACAGGTACAGTTCATCTAACAGGCATCCAAACAGTTCCATTCTACCAATTTCACTCACAAGATATTGTTGGTCAACCCGAGACTGTGGTAAATAATATTTGTACCCAAATGGGATCGAACTTGTGACCTGTTGATTGCAAAACGGCCAGGTAGCGTCCATACACAGGTATACAATAGCGAAGATGACTAATTGAAACATAAGAGAAATAATAAAGTCAAGGCCCCCCACCCCCACCAAAACAACAACAACAACAGCATTATCATCATCACCATCATTAGAAACTGACATTAGATCCCAATCAATGAGAAGGTGAAGAGGCAGAGAAAGAGACGACATATTGTAGAGGGACATTGGTCTGGGGAATGGAGAGAAAGATATTTCTACCTTGAAGATAGCAATGACGTGAAATTGGAACTTATACAGACACACATAGAAATACACAGACACACATAGACACACATAGAGATACAGACACACATATAGAGACAGAGACACACAGGCAGGTAGACATACACATACACACACATAGAGATACCCAAACAGACATATAGAAATACAGATACACACGGCCACACACACACACAGGCGTACACACACACACACAGATACCCAAATAAATAGACAACACATGTATTATAGGGATATGTATATCTATATCTATATATCTATCTATATATCTATCTATATATATATATATATATATATATATA
>OZ024748.1:7696664-7709164 GCA_964016885.1 Eledone cirrhosa
ACACACACACACACACACACACACACACACACACACACACACACACACACACACACACACACACACACACACACACACACACACACACACACACACACACACACACACACACACACACACACACACACACACACACACTCAGGTCTCTAAATAGAATAAAAAACGTTGAGCCTTACGTTCTGGTTATATTTCTTCTTTTAAAGTGGACCAAGAAACCGAATTGAGAGATCACAGCTTGTGGTTAGAATATCTCAGGAAAGTATCGCTGGACAGATTTTACGGGCAAAACCAACCGACAGGAGACCCAGGGTAGACTTCGAGCAAGATGGTTGGATAACATCCGTGGCCTGGCTGGTCATGCTTGGGGATCCAGCCAGATCAGTTGGAGACAGTTACTTCTGACAGGGCCCGATAAAAGGAGTGTTTGATGACTCTGCCCCAATGACCCTCTTAAGATAAGTGGGCGAAGAAGAAGTCGAAGAAGAAACGTATGTCTATTAAAACATTCCTCACGAAAGAAAAATCTGTCCGTTGTTATGAAGCAACAACATATTGAATGACGATTTTTATCTGAAACCAATGGCTATAAACCGCACTCAAGATATGTCCCTAGTTATAAAGCACCGAAACAATGAACCACGACGAAACCCAATTGTTATAAACTGTACTTATTATATATCTCTGGTTAAAAAGAATCAACAGACTGAACCGAGATTTTAAACTAAAACTAATGGTCATAAACCGTACCCCAAGCCCTGATGAACCTCGAGGGTACTGTCAATAAACCATACCCATCATTTGGGATACTCAACTGCCCTCACGAAAAAACATTGGTGACGAGGTTACTTGAGATTAGTTCAAGATCTATTTCTATCCACCAAGAAGAAAAAAGATATTGTGAACAAAATAACGTTTGCTTTAAAACTTTGTTGCTTTTAAATAATGTCCCTGGCTAGCATCTTGAGATGAATGATGAGCGAAAATGTAAAACTCATGTTTTTGCCGCCTTCTAATAAGACATACATTTTCATCATCTGAATCTTGGGAGACGTTGGTGGAGGCGGTGATGGTGGTGGTGGTAGTGCTGAGTTGGTGGGTTTTCATTGCTATATTTAAGGCCAATTATCTCGAAATCACTGTTGAAGAAACAACACCACATAGTTGGTGTGATAACCCAGTTTCATGTGTTGTGTTCTGGAAGAAATTAAAGATAAAAATACAGCTGAAAATATTCCAAGAGTCTTAACAGCGAGTCACATCAAACAACATAAAGACTGGATGAAAAGAAATTTTACATCATTGGTTGGGTTTAGCTAGCAAATAGCCAGAGAGACGGAGGCAGTGACAATGGGAATTTGATTCCATTATGTTGAGAAATAGTAGAACCTGAAACAAGAATAGTCACAATTGTTGATGGTATTGTCACCATTAGACATGAATTTTATTTTAAGGACCCGTACTGACATACGGCGTTTCTTGGGTGTTTTGTTTAAAGCAGCCTGGCGGAGATTTTCTCTCTGCTGGTTTGAAGCAGCCGATTTCTTCTATATATATATATATATATATATATATATATATATATATATATATATATATATATATATATATATATATATATATATATATATATATATATATATATATATATATATAGAGAGAGAGATAGAGAGAGAATCGATTCCAGTATTAGACTGGAAGGCGGAACCATCTTCCTGCGAAAATAATTTTTTACGATGAATTTTTCAAATGTTTTTCAAATGTCAAAAAAACATTCAAAGGGACCTCATTTGTCCTAAATCCGACACTGATTATTCAACTTATGAACATGTATAGAGATGTGATCAGTTTTGGCCATGAACACACAACACTAGCCACAAAATAATGCTCAGTGATTATTTTACAGATTCTTATCTACGTGACTAACATTAGATGAAAGTCTGGTAACATGTTATGTTGAAGGTGTATATATATATATATATATATATATATATATATATATATATATATATATATTGAGTAGCTATAAACTGAACAAATATATAGGTCAGTCGTTTGGTTGGCATTTACTGTATGTTATCGGCTTAGTGAGACATTTGCATAATGAACAAAGTAAAACGAAGGTCCCTAAAGCAGGTGCTTGCTGCTATCCTTTCTGAAAATATCGTTTGTTTAAAAAGCAGTCGATTTGATTTTCAATAATTTAAGGTTGCAAAATAATAAATGAGATTTAAGTAAAATATTTTAAAAGTTTATTCCCTTTGGAATCTAAATGTCTTGTGATGCCATTGATCTGTATCTGAGAAGTGTTGCTTTAGTCTCTGTTGGTAGAACACGAAGCAGCGTATCCTCTCTGTGATGTAGAGCTGGCTGAGTTTTTTTCGAAGACCAGCTGTCACCAATGTCGAACCTATCCACAAGATCACCTGTTACTAATGTCTCATCTGTTCAACAAGATCAGCTGTCAAAAATAATACTCGGGTCTTATATAACATTCGGGTCTTATATAACACTCAGGTCTTATATAACACCCGGGTCTTATATAACACTCGGGTCTTATATGCAAAGTTGAGGTATCTGAGAGGCTTAATGTTTGCCTTCCACCTTTCGAGATCGGCTAAAAAATAAAAAAAAAGGAAAATAGTACCAGTCAAGTACTGGGGTCGATTCTTCCTCTATATCTCTTTCTCACTCTTTTTTCTTCTCTGGAATAAATCTGTTGTGTTCTGACATGGAGAGGAGAAGGGCTCCGACAGGTTTTAAAAAAAAGCCCCAAGAAACTCCATATGTTACTACGGTGCTCTTACGACTTTATCAGGTGTTACAGCTGAGAGTGGGGAGGGGGGGAGAGAGAGACTGAGGGGGAGAGAGGGAGAGAGTGAGGGGGAGATAGAGGGAGAGTGAGGGGGAGAGAGAGGGAGAGATGATATTCAGTGGGAAGATACTGAGGCACCATTATTCCTAGCTTCGTGCAAAGGCAACATTTTTTTCTGCTAAATCGTGACACATAACACAGGTATTGCCAACAATAAATACAATGAAACAATATATATAAATATATACATATATACAAATATAAATATATATATATATATAAATATATATATATATATACAAATATAAATATATATATAAATATATATATATATATACAAATATAAAAAAAAATGGTCTCCCTTTTTTGTTTCTTTTAAATCTGACTCTTATAATTCAAATAAAAATACACGACTTGTTTCTGTTATCAAAATCCATGCGACTGACATAATACTAAGACCTGACACGTGACTGACATAATACTAAGACCTGACACGTGACTCATTTAAATGTAGTTGTCACCACCCGTTTAACGCTTTACCCTTGATACTTATACACGAATATACTATATATACTATATATATATATATAGTAATCTATTTCATTTACTAATATATATATATATATATTATTAGAGTAAGGATATAATCTTCTTCTATATGTATATTATTACCGTAAGGATAAAACTATAGTAAGGATAACCTTTTACTTAATATACTCTATGTATATTATTACAGTAAGGATAACATTCTATTAGCATACTATGTGTATATTATTACAGTAAGGATAACATTCTATTAGCATACTATGTGTATATTATTACAGTAAGGATAACATTCTATTAGCATACTATGTGTATATTATTACAGTAAGGATACCATTCTATTAGCATACTATGTGTATATTATTACAGTAAGGATAACATTCTATTAGCATACTATGTGTATATTATTACAGTCCCTTTACGATCTGAGTTCAAATCCCGCCGAGGTTGACTTTGCCTTTCATCCTTACGGGGTCGATAAAATAAAGTACCAGTAATGCACTGGGTAATTGCTGGCCTTGTGCCTAAAGTAGAAACAATTATTACAGTAAGGATAACTTTCTATTTAATATAGAATATGTATATTATTAGAACAACGACAAATTCTATTTAATTTTAATAACTCCTCCTCATAAAACTGACAATTTAATTGATATCTATATTAATATTTCCAATACCACAAAAATACGGTATTCAAAGCTAAGAAACATTCGTTGTTCTTTGTAAAGATTTCCTTGCTATCTTTTTTTTTTAAGTTGAGGTTTCTTTGACTTGGCAATGTTATTCAAACCATTCCATCTGTCTCCCACAATAAGAACAACATGTTTTACTGTCACCCAATATAACCGACTGACGCTTTCTCTTGCACAGTTTTGAAGGAGATATTTTTTGTTGTTAATGTTTGCGACCCACAAATGTTTTGGGCGTCCTAGTTTGCAAAACCCTGCCCTAATTCATAAGGGAAAAGGATGAGGGGTGCGACTTTGATGTCTTTCTTCAAGGTTTCATTAAATAAATGAAGTTGGTGTTGCAGAAGAGATCGAAATCAGGTTGCAGACACTGTAAACTAAAAGACAAATTGCCAGCACAAATATAAGGGTGGGCGTTCGTTAAGGGGTTTATTTAATTCACATTAAATTTCAATATATATATATATATATATACATAAGTGTGTATGCATATATACGAATTCTTGCGATATTCAGAAGAAATTTATAACGAATGCAAACTGACAATGGGGAGAGTATATTCTACTCATAGAAGCCACCATATATATATATATATGTATGCACATATATGTATATATATATATATATTGTATGTGTGTATATATATATTGTGTGAGTGTATATATATATGTGCATATATATATTATATATATTATATGTGTATATATATATATATATACACACATTTACTGAGTAATATTTATCAGTCTAACATTATATTTCCAGTTGTAATGATACTTATGGTTGCATCACATCTCACAGCTACTTAACAAAAATATCCCAGATCTACTTGTAGCTAAAACACTGCTTAAAGAAACCCACAGAAACATACTTTCTTCAGTTAATGTGTTGGTGTGTAGATGTGGTGGTGTGTAGACGTGGTGGTGTGTAGATGTGGTGGTGTGTAGATGTGGTGGTGTGTAGACGTGTTGGTGTGGTGGTGTGGTGGTGTGTGGATGTGGTGGTGTGTAGACGTGGTGGTGTGTAGATGTGGTGGTGTAGTGGTGTGGTGGTGTGTAGACGTGGTGGTGTGTAGATGTGGTGGTGTGTAGACGTGGTGGTGTGTAGACGTGGTGGTGCGGTGGTGTGGTGGTGTGGTGGTGTGTAGACGTGGTGGTGTGTAGATGTGGTGGTGTGTAGACGTGTTGGTGTGGTGGTGTGGTGGTGTGGTGGTGTGTAGATGAGGTAGTCTGGTGGTGTGGTGGTGTGTTGGTGTGGTGGTGCGGTGGTGTGGTGGTGTGGTGGTGTGTTTCTGTGGTGGTGTGGTGGTGCGGTGGTGTGGTGGTGTGTTGGTGTGGTGGTGTGTTGGTGTGGTGGTGCGGTGGTGTGGCGGCGGTGTGTTGGTGTGTTGGTGTGGTGGTGTGGTGGTGCGGTGGTGTGGCGGCGGTGTGGTGGGGTGTTGGTGTGGTGGTGTGTTGGTGTAGTGGTGCGGTGGTGTGTTTCTGTGGTGGTGCGGTGGTGCGGTGGTGTGTTGGTGTGTTGGTGTAGTGGTGCGGTGGTGTGGCGGCGGTGTGGTGGTATGTTGGTGTGGTGGTGTGTTGGTGTGGTGGTGCGGTGGTGTGGCGGCGGTGTGTTGGTGTGGTGGTGTGTTGGTGTGGTGGTGTGTTGGTGTGGTGGTGTGGTGGTGTGTTGGTGTGGTGGTGTGTTGGTGTGGTGGTGCGGTGGTGTGTTGGTGTGGTGGTGTGTTGGTGTGGTGGTGTGGTGGTGCGGTGGTGTGGCGGTGGTGTGTTGGTGTGTTGGTGTGGTGGTGCGGTGGTGTGGCGGCGGTGTGGTGGTGTGTTGGTGTGGTGGTGCGGTGGTGTGTTGGTGTGGTGGTGCGGTGGTGTGGCGGCGGTGTGGTGGTGTGTTGGTGTGGTGGTGCGGTGGTGTGGCGGCGGTGTGGTGGTGTGTTTCTGTGTTGGTGTGGTGGTGCGCACATGCTCACACATACACACATACACACACACACATATATACACGGTAAAACGGTAAAAGATTGCAGCAGCAGCAGCAGCAGCAGCAGCAGCAGTAGCAGCAGCAGCAACAGCAGTAGTAGCATCAGCAGCAGCTGTAGTAGCAGTAGTAGCAGTAGCAGTAGTAGCAGCAGCGACCGTAGCAACAGTAGTTTATAGTAGCAGCAGCTGCAACAGCAGTAGTAGTCGGAACAGCTGCAGCAACAGCAGTAGTAGCAACAGTGGTAGTATTAGTAGCAGCTGTAGCAACAGCAGCAGCAGTAGCACTACTAGTTATAGTAGTAGTAGTAGTAGTAGTAGTAGTAGTAGCAATAGAAGTAGTATTGGTGGTGGTGGTGGTGGTGGTGGTAGTAGTAGTAGTAGTAGTAGTAGTAGTAGTAGTAGTAGCAGTAGTATTGGTGGTGGTTGTAGTAGTAGTAGCTGCAGTAATAGTAGTAGTAGTAGAAGTAGTAGTAGCAGTACGGGTAACAGTAGTAGTGGTAGTGGTGGTAGTAGTGGTAGTAGTAGTGGTGGTGGTGGTGGTGGTGGTAGTAGTGGTAGTAGTAGTAGCTGCAGTAGTAGTAGTAGTAGTAGTAGTAATAGTAGTAGTGGTGGTGGTGGTGGTGGTAGTAGAGCGAAGGGACATATTAAGTACATGACATAATGAAACCCATATGTATTGTCTTGATTTAATGTTGGGAGTGGCAGAATAGAATATAATAAACACATTGATATCACATTAATAACACATTAATATCACATTAATAACACATTAATATCACATTGATAACACATTGATATCACATTGATATCACATTGATAACACATTGATATCACATTGATATCACATTGATATCACATTGATATCACATTGATAACACATTGATATCACATTGATATCACATTGATAACACATTGATAACACATTGATAACACATTGATATTACATTGTTAAACTGAGGTAACTGAGAGAAAGTTCATACACATACATACACACGCAGAGACAGATACACGCAGAGAGAGAGAGACACATATACACACACACACACACAGACATATATACATGCACAGACAAATACACACACACACACACACACACACACACACTCACACACAGCAAGGTATTCGCCATTGTTAATAGGAATGCCTCGTGGTTAGTTTTGCCTTCAAAAGTTTGTAAATATATTGAAAACTCTTCGTAAAGACATGAAAGCCAGAGTTAACTTTGGTGGCACACTCCCTGAACCTTTTGCCGTGGAAAATGGTGTGAAGCAGAGAGATCTTCGTTCACCTACTCTCTTTGTGATATATTTTGCTGCCAGGCTCTATCATGCTTTCTAAAACAACAATGAAGGGGTGTATGTAAGATCATACCACAGGAAATCTCTTTAATTCAACAAGGATGACATTTAAGAGCGGTGTGTTTGCCTCACAAATAAGAGACCTATTGTATGCTGGTGACTGTGACCTTGTCAGTTATACTGAGCATGGACTACAACTGTTGATCTCTGTGGTATCTTTGGTTTGACTACAAAGTTAAAGACAACAGTAGTTTTATGTCAACCTGCTCCTGGTCAAGTTGTGCTACAACCTAAAATATATGTGAGGGGTAATCTTCTTAATGTTGAATCTTTCAAATATCTTGGAAGTGCAGTGAATAAAGATGGAACATTGGATTCAGAAATATTTCTGAGGTTTTAAAAGGCAGCGAAATCTTTTGGTAATTTAGAGTCTCAGGTTTGGTCACAAAGACAGACCAAGAACGAAACAAAACTAGTTGTTTATAGCCAGTGTCAGATTTACCATTGTACTTTACCAGAGGCCCCCATCTTTCTGCCAAAAAGATTTTTTACGATCATTTTTTCAAATGTTTGGGGCCTCATGTGTGTGACAGCTCACACCTATGCAGGTTTAGCTGGCCTCCTCTAAGGTATATCCCGTTGGAGGTGTCTTGGGTAATTTAATGATAGGGACCCCAGTCCTATCATCTCATTTCTACAGCTGAGGAAACTGGAGCAACGTGAAATAAAGTGTCTTGCTTAAGGAAACAACACATCACCCGGTCCGAGAATTGAACTCACAACCTTTCTATTGCAAGCCCAATGCTCTAACCACTAAGCCATGCGCCTTCACCACTAGCACAGGGCCTTATTTGTCCTAATTCCGACACTGTAAATAAATCCTT
Source organism: Eledone cirrhosa (assembly GCA_964016885.1). NCBI lineage: Eukaryota > Metazoa > Mollusca > Cephalopoda > Octopoda > Eledonidae > Eledone > Eledone cirrhosa. The sequence goes on from OZ024748.1 coordinate 7,704,864, forward strand.
TGTGTTATTATTTCTTCTGTTCTCTTCTGAAACTTGGACGTGTTACAAATATCACTTTAGACTCCTGGAACGATTCCATCAAAAGTGCTTACGACTTATTCTGAAAATAAAATGGAATTCATTTACTCCCGAGTCTGGTGTTTTAGCTGGTATTATTCCACCAAGGCAATAATTTTGAAAAACTAACTGCGGGGATCTGGACATATTACCCGCATGGTTGACGAACGTGTCTCTAAGCAACTGTTTTATGGGGAACTTGATCAGAGAAAAAGAAAACAGAGTAAGCCAAAAGAAAGGATCAAGGATGTACTGAAGGAGAACTTGAAAAATGTAGGAATTGACCCTAGAAACCTGGAAAATCTCGGGTTACGCAACCTTTGTTCGTTCATCCCATGCCTTCCAGGACAAGTCGTAGGCCCATCGCCAGTTCTCACAGCCGGATCAATTGGAGACAGACGCTTCTGACAGGATCCACTGGAAGGCGTCATTAAGGACTCTACTCCTACGACCCTGCCAAGAAGAAGAAGAATGGTCTCACTTGGGGATCCAGCCGGATCAGTTGGAAACGGTTGCTTCTGACAGGACCCGCTGGAAGGAGTGTTTGAGGACCTGGCCCCTCGTGACTGTCTCAGGCGTAAGTGGGCGAAGAAGAAGGAGAAGGAAAAGAAGAAGTAGACACTTGACGCTGGTCTGTACGTGACGGGGTTTAAGATTAAACTAAAATTTAACCGCAAGAACGCAACACCCGAAAATGTAGCAAGATATATTGACAATAAATTTGACTTCCGTCAGTAATTTTATCAATCAAAACAAACACTTAACATTAAATATACCACTAACTGTGGATAATGTTTCACGTCTGCTACTTACCACCTGCAGTGAGAATGACATGGAGAAATCTAAGAACACTACTGTGGTGGAAATTGACTCTTCGCTTCTCAAATTGATTTCCCGCTTTACAGTTCAATGTTTACAAACTAGACTGGCTTGCAATTCTCTACCTTCTCCCGATTATCTGCAAGTAGTAATTGAAAATATTTCTGCGACGAATGATTGTACGGATCGAATTTCCCCCGTACATAGCATAGAATATCTGTCACAGTTTCTTCACAGTTATTTTTCTCCTTAACACTTTCATTGATTTTTTGTCTGTTTTTAAACTGCTATATTGCCTCATTGACGAATCAAGCAAGTCTGCTTCCGTGTTGCACGTAAACTTGATCATGTTGCTTCTGCTAAGATACGATAAGGTATTCTTAGCTGACTTTTTCTTCATCGTGCTTTCATAGAACGATGAGACGCAATTCCTCATCTACAGTATCTGCGTTTCTTACTACGTACAATTATAGCTGCAATCGTATTTCTCGCAACCAGTTTTTAATAATGTCTCTAAACTAAAACCAAATACACACACACACACACACACACGCACACGCACACGCACACACACACGCACACGCACACGCACACGCACACACATATATATGTGTGTGTGTATATATATACATATGTTAGGTAATTCCGAAGGAAAAGCAAAGGAAAAAAGAGTGCTCTATGTATAGAACAGAGCTATTTAATTAGAAAGTGAACATCACAAAATATGGAGTAGTTATATTTTGTGTTGTTCACTCTCTAATTATATATATATATATATATATATATATATATATATATATATATATATATATATATATATATTTAATACAATAACAGAGATAGCTTTAAGCTAAACTCCGACTGGTAACCATCTCACTCAACAAACATTAGGTTATACGTTAGTATAAACCCAATTTAAGTGTTTGGGGTGCTAACTATATGTATTTTGTGGAAAGCCAGTTGTATTATTTTATATGAGATATAATTAAAGTTAAAATATATATATAATATTGTAAAATATTCATTGAGACTAAAAGACAAATAATGAAATATTTCAAAGCATCTATCCTTTTAATTTTAAATTTAGTTAAAAAGACAAAAGAAAATATTAGACTATTATTAACAAATTTCGTAGTTGTTCTTTGAATTAGTGCTGGCATGGGTTCGACAAGGAAAATATATTAGGTATAAGGGACGGAGAAGGAGAGACATCTTTTTTTCCATGTTGACATAGGTTGTAGGCATCAAACCAAGGAGGGGGAAGCTGAAGAATTAATAAGTGGGGGAGGAGGACGATTATTTGAGACCCGAGTGTAACACATAGACACGAAGTGTAAACAAGGAAGGAAAAGAGGAGATATTGAAATATATGTATTCAGTTTAACTCAGGAAAGTTTACTTAACTGAGAACCAACCCCAAATTGCTGGCTTTGTGGCTATATAAGAAACCATTATTTCTTTCACCTGAGTTTTTTTTAGAGGGTGGGTGATTGTTAAGAGCTGAAGTATTTTCTGGCTTTACAAATAAGAGATGTGCAGTGTGATCTTAGCTGTGTGAAGGATGTGCGTTCGTTATGAGGGATCATCAATGATAATGAAACCTCGTATTTCTGGCAATTTTAGGGGTTATATTTGTGTGCAGCTCATGCGAAAACTCAGGAAAGTTTACTTAACTGAGAACCAAAAAATGATATTAGAAAGGGTCTCCGTCAGTTTCAACGACGAGTGTTCCAGTTGTTCGATCAACGAAACACCCTGCTCATGAAAATAACATATAGGTGGTTGAATATTCCATAAATACGTGTACTCTTAATGCAATTCTCGGGGAGATTCAGCATGACATAGTATGTGTGTGTGTGTGTGTGACAAGACTGAACCCATTGAATTACAAGTACAGTTGATCTGACGGGCTTCGAAACAGATTCCGTCTATCCAATTCCACTCACAAGACATTAGTCGACCCGAGGCTTGTCCAAGATGTCAGACATTTGTCCATGATGTCAGACAGTAGAAATAAAACCCGGGACCTAATTATTACGAAGGAATAATCCTCGTCGAAACCGACGGAGTACCATTGCAGACTCAGTTGTTATTAAAACAGGTATCATAAAAAATGTTTTTCACATTACAAGAAGAGTTTTTATCTTTTTATATCATTCCTACCCAATTGATAGGCTTCTGTAATTCTATTAGCATTTTGATAATTTTATTAGTGTTTTGATAATTTTATTAGTATTTCGATAATTTTATTAGTATTTCGATAATTTTATTATCTTTTTGATAATTTTATTAGCAGTTTGATAACTTCACACTTATTGGCGGTAATAATCATAATGCGAAACTTAGCGAGTAAAATTAGAAATGATGTCTGCTCGACATATTGTGGTGGAATGGGCCTCAGTCGGTTTCGACGATGACTGTTACCATTGTTTGATTAACGGAACAACCAGTTCGTGAAATTTAAGTGTAAGTAGCTGAGCATTCCACAGACACGTGTGATCATAACGTAATTCTCAGAGAAATTCAGTGTGACAGTTTGTGTGACAAAGTTGACCCTTTGGATTACAGTTACAGTGCATCCGACGCGGCTTCCAAACAGTTTCTGTCCAGGGCTGGATTTAATGGAGGGCGCAAAGGGGGCAATTGCCCCGGGCCCCTGAAGTGTGTGGTCCCACCAGCAACGGTCGTAACAATTTATTTGTGCCCTCAGCTGGGATTTCTAGTTTGAGGATGGTTAGAATTTTTGAATTTAATACTTGTATGGATAACTTTTCAATTCCAATTACTTGCACCAAGCTTACTTTGATATGTAAAATCTGTGTATTCTAATGTTTTGTTTATGAGCCCCCTACCCAAACCTGAAGTGCACCTGACCCCCAATGTCTAAACCCAACCCTCCTCAATTTCACTCATAAGGCTTGGATGAACCAGAGGCTATGGTTAATGAGACTTACCCTAGATGCCACGCAGTAGGATTGAACCTGAGACTTACTGACTCTCACCCACCAAAGAACTCCCCCAAACACACTGCTCGGGCCCAATTCAACGGGTTAGCGATGTTAGGGGCCTTAGGGTATAAAACCTATATCAAACATGCTTAAAGAACAAAAATATTACAAGACAGCAATACTTTTTGGCACAAGGCCAGCAATTATCGCAGTGCATTACTGGTACTTTATTTTATCGACCCCGTAAGAATGAAAGGCAAAGTTAACCATGGCGAGATTTGAACTCAGAATGGAAAGGGCCATAACTCTATGCGTCAAAGCATGGCGTCCGACCCTCTACCGATACTGCCAATCTACAAGACAGTAACAATTATAGTTTAAGGCGGTTAATTGGCAGAATCGTTAAGAGTTTCTGTTTAAAGACGTCTCAGTATTGGTCTTAGTTTTCTGGTCTCTGAGTTCAAATCCTGCCAAAGT